>DWLO01000155.1:0-25320 GCA_018245335.1 Dalla quadristriga
GGCGTGACGGGGGTTCAGCCGTGTGCTTTCCCGATCTATTTTCGGGCGGGGGAGCCAGGCGAAAAAAAACACATTTCCCAGAAAAAAAAAAAAAAAAAAAAAAAAATAGGCTGGTGATTGCAGTGGATGGTAGTTGTTGTACATAGGACGCTGCTGCTCGTTCTGCGTTATATTGCGTTAGTCACCTCGTACGATACCTGCGGAACGTGGAGTGGTGGTGACAACTGTCTTATATTCTGCTGTCACCACACAAATTGCAAAATGTCCGTCATTGAAACTTATTCCTACGAAATACATCTTGCAGTAAATATCATACTAGCGAATATTACATGTCTGTGTGGATATTATTACGCAACTATCTACATCAGAATCACCATTAAACCCTCATTTCGCTGTTGTTCCCCAGACTCCTCACATTTGTTGGCATACGCCCGGTTGTGGTCATGGAGTGGGTAAAACATTTAAGGTTAAGTTATGTGCTCTACGTCTAAGTTTACGTCATTTACAAGTTTCGAGGGATACATCCGTTTACACGGTTCTTGCTAAGTAATCAGGACGAAGGATTCGGTCGACAAGCAGCGGCCGGGGTCAAATTACGAATACTTGGACACGTTTAAATTGGCACCTGTGTTTGTCACGCATTGCCTCGTGGCGTTGCTTGATTGCTGTGCGAATGTTTACTCTTGTTGTACTTACGCCGTTTGAGTGACTCAACGATAGGGGATCCAGGGGCTAGTAGTAGCGGGGGTAGTAAGAGCTACATCTTACAACGTTTCCTTAGTAATTTGTTAATTATGGTCTTAATTATAAAAGTTAATTAAATTTAAGTGATGAATTACTGATTAATTAGGAAATCTTTCCACTTACAAACATTATTAAACTTTAGGCACTGCATCAATAATTGTCACATTAAACACCATAAGGAGGTTGTTTAGAGCATTGTAAAAATTTCAGTTGACTGTTGACATTGACACTTGACGTATTATTAATAAAAAAACGCTTTCATGAATTTATTCGGTTATTCAATCGGTGTTGCGATAGTATACATATTTTTCTATGATTAACTAATGATATAAATATTATATAAATAATACTTAAATATTACATTTGTAAAAATTGGTGCAACTAGCCCCTCGTCCTCCTTACTCAACTTAAATCATTCTGAACGTACTCAAGTACAAACGGATACAGTGTCAAAACTCCATTGCTGATTAAATATTTATGGCCATAAACGTGTCCGCTTGATTAAACTGTTGTGAAATGTATTAATAAAATATAATAATATATGCATAAAAATAAATTGTCCCCGCTCAAGGCGGTCGCAAGTAAATATATTCAGGGCTTATGAGATAGGAAGTTAGGAAGTGTAGCAGTAAACAGGCGTAATATAAATATTGTTTGTTAGGTCGACAGCATCGTTATTAGATAAAGGTGTTATAAATAATATGAGATTCGGGCGGTACCGCGTGCGCTGAGCAGTAACAAAAAGGCCAGCGCTGATCGACAGGATGGAACGGCATAGCAAAGAATACGCGTCAGGATACTGTGCAACCTTTGTGAAAACCACTTCTCCCGCTATGCGTTGTTTTAATAGCGGCGCGTGCGATTTGTCTTCTTTTTTACACACGCCGAGACGCTTAGCATCTGCCGCCTGTCCGTCCGGCCTAAGGATTTAAAATACTTTCAGCCTAACAAAAGCCGTGTCCTATCCATGAGCGTCGGCCTTTAACAAGAGTGGCATTGAGGAGTGCCGCGGTCGCGAGCTACGCTTACCCGTCCATCAACAGCCGCTAATTGCACAGCCGCAATTAGCCCAGTGTTGTCCACAAACGAGCGCAATTGGCGCAATGGGGAGGAAATGGACACCTATCCATGTATAGACGTAAATTACACACGCCTATAACAAACAATTGGGAAATTTTTATTTCGTAAAAGCTTTAGGTACTTATAATACAAATGTATATTTATTTGAAAGTAACTTTTCCCGAAACTGGATACACGAAACGATGTCAATTTAAACAATAGTTTATTTATAGTCTTAGAAAAAGTATTAGAATTCAGGAGTAAGTCTCTGCTGCTGGATGTTCTTGTTTTATCAAGTCTATTAAGTATCCTGAATATTAGAACAGTGTAGACCAATTATCGATAAATAATAAATATTTACTTAGCGAAGACATGCCATTCCTAATGGCAATAAATAATCATAATTGGTTATTTATTGTTGCAGTACGTATTCACAGCTATAGTTCTGTCCAACATTTTTAAATGGTCATCCGATTATTACATATCTTTATTGGCTGCATTCAATTATAGATCACAGTTTTGGGCAGACAATGCCTCCAGAATCATTGTTAACAAATCGTGATGACCTTATAAATAATTCAGTAGCGAATGGGTAGCAGTAAACATATTGTTTTTTAATGTATTGTTTTTTTTTTATATTTCTACATACAAAAATACACAGAAGCTTCAACGAACAACGTTTGTACAAGACTCCTTTGCCATTCTACCTGATCAGAGAAAATGTAATAAACTGACATTTCAGAAAAGACATTAGGAGCTAATCATCAAAAAATTTACTACATAGTTAAAAAAAAGCCCCTTTATAGCTCTCCATAATAAAATGACACTAACTAGGGCCGCGTAAAACTCAAACTAAAGACCACATTCCGCGCGATACGTGCCTTAAAAAATCAATATCTACGGGCCGGCCATTAATGGCCTTACGTAACGAAGGAAATGGACTCGATACGATAGGTAAGTGCAAGAAACTAGTCGGATGCATAAAAGGCAAGTGATTTAGGACTAATTAGGCGAGTGGGCGACCGCGGTAACCGATCTTAAAAGGTAAATTCAGTTAAGTCTGCGATTGGGCAGACAGCAGGTATCTGTCACCTATCGAATACCTATAAGAAACAACATTTCATTTAATTTCACTCACACGTAAAATTTTGGCGATGCGAAAGCAAACATGACTGGACGTAACGTGCAGATGGTGATGGATTACCTATTTACTATGCTTCCTTGAGTCGTTTCACACATCTTAGGTAAAGTTCCAGCTAAATGTGACTTGTTTGCTTTATAAACTCCTAAGTACATTATATTTATTGCACTGCCGATTGATTGACTCAATGTCGTACATACTGGCCAACATTTCTGCATGTTAAGCATAGGTACACGCATTTAGATCATTGTAGAGTATAGGAGTGAGTATTAAGTATTGCAAGTACTCAGCGCAGGTGAATAAATTTGCAATAAGATAAATGCGAGTGCGACACACATCTCGACACTCGTATCGTAACGGCCGATGCATGAATGCGGTCGTCCTTGCCGCACACCGACAACCCAATACATATGGGTCAGTTTCTATCCGCGTTTATTCGGAAGGAAACGTGATGTCTCAGATTAAATACCAGTCACTAGTTATAAAGTTAACAAGGACCGACACGTGTTAAATGCATTCAGCGTTAAATATTCTTCCTAATATTACAGACAATAAAGTGTGTTTGTTGGTTTCTTCTTTCACGCTGCAACAGAGCTACGGATCGACGTGATATTTGCATAGAGATAGTTTATGGGCTCGAGAGTGAAGACCTAAACGCTTTTTATCCCGGAAATGCCCGGTTCGTGTGGGTAGATAAGGGAATTTTACGTGGGAATTTTAATTTAACGTGCTGCTTGCTACTAATTCGATTACTGTAAAAAATCAGGCCCCTTAAAAACATCAAATGCCTAAAGTGTAATTGTTTATACTTATAGGAAAATCGCATTTCCCAGATAATACAGCTATCAGTTTCAAAGTTCGTGCGTAACGTGCATCATCATTTAAATTATCATGATAAATACGACAACTGCGACAAATGCAGCGGAATCACGACCGTTTTATGCAAATATTAGAGGGCAATGTCACGTGCTCCATCTCTCTAATTACATTACTATTAATACTCAACTAATGTTGTTATTCATTATATCACCCAATGCCAGTATGAATATGCAAAACCATTTGTAATTTTCAAACTATGAAATCAGCTGCCACGTCGAAAATGAATTAGTGAACACAAATACGACAGTCAGGAGCTGATAATCCAAACGCCTACGCCTTCCCGCGTTTTCTTCACTTCAAAAGAAATAAAAAACGTACATAAACGTATACCGAATCAACTTCGTTAGTCACTTCCCTTGCCATCTTGCTGGACAGATAAAATCTTACCGACCATGAAACTGATGTAAACAAACCGTGTTACTTACGGTTAAAGGAATGACGCTAAAATTTACTGTGATTGTCTTTTTTTTTTTAAAAGCGAGATTATAACAGCTGGCAGCACTGTCTTGAATGAACTAGCTATTGGTATTTTGGTATGGTTGACTCGGGTTGCAGTAGTCTTGGTTGGATTAGGTTGTATGGAATTTACATATTCTCCCAGTAAGAGACATAAATAATAGTGGCCATAACAAATATTATTTATTATAGCATTGTAGACTTTCCTGATCACAATGTCAGCAAAGCTCAAAATTCTATATTCTATATCAAATTATTATCGGATTTGAATCCAACTCATAGGACACAGAAGAAAATTAACACGTGAGCTGGCGCCATTAGTTGGACGGCGAAATATTACGCGTGGGTTCACACTAATGTCTCTAATTGAAGAGATCTTCAGTAGGGAAGAGAGGACGCGTAGCTTTATCTCATGCCTAGTAAGTCTATGGGCATGTAATTTTAAACCACACCGCACGTTCTTTGAATATATATTGAATATAATATACCAACATAACCGATGCGTACAATACCTAGCTACGACAGCATGCAAACAAATATGTAAATTTTAATTACTACGCACACGTCAGTCAGACTAAACTAAGAACGCAATCAAAACTCCTACGTGATAATTAGTTATGTACTATAACATTTATTTTAATACTTTCTTGCGTTAATTATTTGAAACCATAAATCATTTAATTATTTAAAGAACTAAGCTGTTAGTGTGTTTGAAAATGACTTGTTCACACCACATCACTTCTGATGTTGAATTATAAATTGGTGCTGTCATAGTCATTTCTGTTATGTCATAGAAAAACGACCAAAATGTATTTCCAAATAACCAGACACTAAAACGCACAGTCCACTAGACGATCCCTTTGTTAGTTTTAGAAACGATCTTTCGTACAAAATGTTCCGATTCGTATCGAAAAAATAGTAGCATTTTCTGCAGATCAAACCGGAATGATCATGTCAGCAAAGCAGACAAACTATCTGGATGCGTGCGAGACGCATGCGAGACGGGTGGGTTGTCGTTTGTTCAATAACAACAAAGAATGATTTAGGAAGGACGCAGCTTGGCGGCGGCTAATTGGCCGCCCGCCAATCTTCGAAAGCGAGTTTCAAATTATCCGACGCTCCCTATAAAAACACAACCAGACAACTTGATGCATGCGGACATTGTGCACGCAATAGGTGATGTTGGCTCGTTTAATAATCGACACTGAAATGTAGTTTATGGTGTGGCTTACAATTAATTATTAAACAAAGTTACCAAGCGATATTCGATTCTTACTACGCGAGCAGCTTCATTTCGCGTGAAAAGTGCATCTCCCGTTCTGTCATACGCATAGCAATGTTACAGAAGAAACAGTGTGTAAGATAGGACAGAACCCTGGGGTATGCCAGCGTAACTCGTAGTGTGCAACATATTATTTATAATAGTGTGAAATTAAGTTTATCTAAGTTGTTATAACATAAAATATATACACTCATTATAACATACTGGTACGTGTAGAACGATATAATTGAATTTTTTGAGTAATTTTATTTGATGCTAGGAAAAATCTTGTGGATAAAGAATTGTGAACAATACCGGTTGGATGCCGGTGTCTTACAATCCATTGCAAAACTAGCATCAACTTTTCCTGGCGTCTATAAACACTATGAATCTTACCTTCTAATATTATAAAGATTATAAAATTTGTTTTTATGTATGTATGTAGGGGGTAATCTTTGAAAATACTGATCCGATTCCACGAGTAACATAGGTAACGTAAGTTGTTTCTTTTTTATAAATAGTTGAATTGGAAATAAAAATTTGTATGGAAAAACTAATTCACGCGGGCGTATGTAATAAGACAGAATAATATTGTTAAAATTTTGCAGCGACACTGATTGAAATTGCATAATTTGTCATCCTTGTCTAGCAACAACATAGTAGTAATATAATTATGAATGACCGTTACAAAATGTACAGATAATGACTTAATAATGTACATAGTTACGAAAGGCAATTGGTGGCCGTAACAACATAGATATACAATTCTTTAGGTAGAGGTAGGCTATAAACGAGGGCATTATTAGTGCAATACAAACATTCAAGCGTGCTTGCCACATCAAGCAACCTGTATGAAAAGTTGTGAATATTCATGTAAGTTGTAAACATTAATGTAACTTTAATATGAAGATTTATTGCACATTGTCGTCCACGATCTCGGGAGAAATAAAATGTTGTCTTAAGTATATGAAACTAATCGGGATAAAATTATAAACAGTATATATTAACAGATAAGCAGATTATAATATAGATGCAATTTCTGTAACTACACTGTAGTCTAAAGGTGCTGCTGATCTCATTGTTTTTTATAACAAAGAAAAAAAGAACCGGGTTTTATTTTATTATTTATGCATATAACGATGTATTTTAGAATGATATCCTTATGTATAACACCTAAGAACCGTTCTAGAAAGTCATCAAAGAACATCGATTAATAAAAACTGATCGATTAGTAAATACGATCAGAGGTTCTCGAGATATTCGCGAACCAACTTCCATACACATAAAGGTCGAACGGAGAACCGTCGTTTTTATAAATCGGTTAATAAAATGAAATATTGAGCAAGATGTTTCCTGCGCCCATAACATGATGAAAACTTCCATCCGCATAACACAGAATCCGGGCTTCCATAATGCATGCTTCACGATTCAGACCTAATTAAGCCGTAGTAGAAACTTGCCCCGCTCTCGCGGCCCTCTTAGCCTCCGACATCACAAGGTCTTATGTTAAGTTCTGCTCTTATAATCCGACTAAGTTGAGCAACCTTTGCTGGTTTGCTCATTTCCCGATTTAACTAAACTATGTTGAAAGAAACTAATGTTTACCATAAAAGTGAGTTGTCGACGGTTAAAAACACTGCAAGCTGAGAGCATTTTGGCAGGCGTCCCAGACATTAGTCAACAGAGAACTGGTTCTTCTGCGTGTTTTAATTGCATTTTCTGTTTTATTGAACGGAAATGTTGTTCATCTTATTAATTGGCCACTACATCCCATTTCGCACTTTTAACCAACCATAACTCAAGGTCACGCAATTATGTTGGTCACGCAGTGAGTGTTTTAACGAAAATTCTAAAGTTTCTTTTACTAAGGTTCAAAAACTAATTCAAGCACCTTGAATTTGGTGATCATCAAACGGAGCAAGTAAAGAGCATAAAATAAAATCAGCCCCTATTTGTACTAAACACAGCTCATTAATGCGTTGTCTTCTAAACATTTTGACAAATTTTATATTTAACAACTCACCGAACTGAAAGTTAGAGAACGTATTTACTAAACAAATTAGAAATAAGAGTATTATAAGCTCGACGGGATAGCGTAAGCTTATATTCGTACGTCATAAGAAATAAGCCAGCTGCCAGTACAAGCGGGACGACCCCGTGTCCCCCGTCGTTTTAAATTGGGTCACAGCAATTCGGAGACGCTAACTAACACGAATAGAGAGGCGAGTGGCCTGCGCCGCCGTTCAGAAGCAAAGGTGAACGTACGATTGCGGAAACAACGGAGGCCATGCGCCGTGATGCAATGAAACAACCTATTTGCCCCATGACGCGCCCGATTGCCCACTATGGTTGCCGATCACAACTTTTTAAATTAGCTGCAGTGCAACCCATCAGCGTCTCACTGCAAGGTACGCCTCACCTCATCACATAACTGAAGATGCCCGGAGCACATTCCATTACGCTCCTCCAATGCGGACTAACGTATGTGTTAATAATGGCCAACCCGAGTATCGGTAGTACTTTGAATACTAAGGCTTAACTGCTATTATAATGATAACAATCAGGTGCCCTCAGAAGCATGAAAATGAAATTTTGTCTCTAGTGGTCACCCCACCCAACTTACTGAACATTAATAATAATACATTAAATTCCACGTTAATAAAATCACGGAAGCGCAATCGCCTACGCAGATACACCATAAATACAAAGACCGTTTAACTTGCAACTGTATTTGGTTGTATATTTACGGAACTGAAACTCCGGATGTCTATGCAAATTTTGAAACACATTGCTCGCTAGATATCATTGACCTTCAGGGTACGACTAATTTAGAGTTTATGGAAATAATGAAGAGTGAATTTGAAATATGCATTTAGAAACGTGCGGCTCAAATTGTCAACGCTCCAAAAATTACAGGCTTAGTCTATGGAGAGGCATATAGGATATTGTGGTAGACGCTTAGAGGCCTGAGAAAGGATATGATGTGATCGCTATACTTGCCGAATGTTTAAGATCCACCTCAAGGAGCCCACGGCGTTCCACTGTCTTCTGATGGTATGAAATTCTTAAGGCTATCTCAGTGGGTTACGTCATGATGAAAGCACGAAAAGAGTACTCCTTTAAGGGCCAGCCGCTGCGCATTAGCGACATCTCTAATGTGGCTTGAGTCGCCACGGTGTCAAGACAAGTGGCACGGCTGCCTGTTCAATGCCCTTCAGACATAACAGCAATATAAACGATATTATTATGCGTTGCGGGCGAAGCCACCATCTAACTCCGGTTCGCGTTACCGCAGCGCAAAACCGCATCGAGATCGTTCGAGTGTTTTCAAGTGTTATGTACGGCGATTCGGCGAGAGCGATACGAGGTCATAATCACATTGTAGACGTGCGTAAGGAAATGTAGTTACGTGAGGTTATTTCTTTTGCCTGACGTCACGTGAACGAAGAAAGCAAAAGCAAAACACGTGCGAATAAACATGAGAAGGCGTGAGCGACAGTTCACTGTCGCTCGGTAGGTAGGTACCAGTTTACTGGTAGGTTTATACTTGTTTCAGTTATTGTTATGTAGAAATCAGAAAACTAAATTCGAAATGAGTTTGATACACACAATTTTGAGCTGTTTAAAAACAATTCAGCTCGGTTGTCAGATATTATCATGTGATAATTGAATGACTATTACTAATTACATAAATTCGTTTATTTAGAATCATTATTTAAATAACAGTTCTGTAACATTTAAAACCTAAAGCAGTTTTACGCTATCCCGAGCCTATCACGGTTCACCGACATAGTCTGTTCATGTTCACAGAAGACATTTACAAGCCATTATGTCTTCATCATAGGTACTTAAGCCACGTGGCTATATAAATGATGCAAAACGAACTGTGCTTGCATCGGACTTCAGCGCTCTGCGCTTACATGACGACATGAACTCAAGAACAAAGAAAGTTAACATATTAATCAAATATGAAGTATTAATAAAAGTATATATAAAGTTGACTATTAAAATTACTCGCTTCGATTTTAACGTAAAATTAATACCAAAATAATTGGGCAGGAAAAGTTCATCTATAAGTTTATCATAGAGATGATGTGAATAATAACACGAGGTGTGCTTCGTTTAAAAAGACCTTATATGTATGTATATTTGAACAAATACTCGTGTAATACAAACATATCCGTTAAAAGGCACAACACGTTTAAGCTGATTCCGAGCAATAGAATCGTGAACAACACCAGAGCCCTAACGAACGTGCTAAATAATAAAAAAAATCGAGATTAGCGAGTGATTTACTCGAATATTGCTCACATTTAATGTCAACATTACATGCATTTGAGCGAACCAAATAACAATAATATACTAGTATCCTGTTACCTAATGCGGTTTGGGTAAGTAATTCTAGTTGCGTGTCTAGTACATTATTTAGAAGTATTGGAATTGGGACATAATGTTAGTCACAAGATCTAAAGTGTAAAAGATTTCATCACATACTTCTTACAAATACATTGTAGGTAAACGATATACATGTAAAGATTGGAATTATCTACTTAATGTCCCTGACCGCTAAAGATAAAACTGTTTTTAAAAAATATACGACTATAAGTCTTATTTCAAAAACCATGTTCTTTAAGAAAGTAATTGAGAAAACCTTTTCATTGAGGAGAAAAGAGAGCGGGCAGCTGCAGCACATCGCAAAATGTAACATTAAGTACATATATAACGAGATGCTAGTGCTTTCAATGAATAATGAGAAAGGAGTAACCCTCAACTTGTGCTTTTAAAAAATTAATTCTATAAAAATGCGTTTTATAATTCTATACTTATCAAATAAGAATCCGGCTAAGTTGCTCTTGATTTTTGTAGCCCCTTGGATTCAAGAACATCGTTCATATATATTTCGAAAAGACCGATGTAGCATAGAAAACAAATCTTTCATTATACATAACATGCTTACTAACTGATAGTAATTCTGCCTTGTTACGGCATTGCTATTGGCAAGGAAACCCTCGGTCAACGAGTGTGACTCACACTGAACCGGTTTTTTTTCTAGAACAAAATAATGTAATAAAACATATACATGTATTAAGGAGTACGTATCGTAACATTAACATTATCACTTCTGTCTTTTTGCATGTCGTTAGTGCACTGCTCCTGACTTTCAAACTGTAAATCTAAGACTAGTATTACTACAATAGCAAGCATATCTTATGTTATAATTGATACTTTCATTGTTCATCGCAATCGTGTTGCGGTTTTTGTAAGACTTAATTCCTTGATACGGCTTATGAAATTTCTGTCGCAATAAGGGTTAAATAAAATTCGAAAAATGACTTCTCAATGTCGTAATACACTGAACGGACCACTTAAATCAGTCAATTCCATCAGTTACATCCGGGACCGACGGCGTAACGTGCCCTCCGAAGGTCAAAAGCTCTCAAGAAGTTTTGCCACTAGCTAGGGTGACCCGCATCCAACTGCCGGCCGAGACCGACGCGGCTTCAATTGTCAATCAGTTACGATTGACACTCGCCGCGCGACCATGAGCGCTTACGTAAGATCTTCAGAAAAGGTTCTGAGCTATAATAATGGCAAGTGGCGGGTTTTGTGGTACTTAACTTAATTCATCATAAGGTAATGGCCAACTCAAATGGGTTATTATGCTACCCGAAATATATTTTGTTTATACTTCTGCTAAGTATTGTTTGTGTACAACTTCATTTGATAAGCTAACTGTATCTTCTTGCACAGAAGAAGCTAAACCTACATACTGTAGACGCTCGCTTAAGATAGCAAAATCATAAATTTATCACGTAAGTAAATAAATAACGACACAAAGTTGCCTTTGCGCACACAAAAGCCACATGATTCTGGGTAGCGGAAATTTTCGAGCACACTTGAGCTGATATTAATAAAAATGACACTATTTGAGGATGATAATATTGTTAAATTGATTTTTGACGTTTCTTTATACATACATACAGTCGCGTGCAAATTAAAGTTCAATTTCGTATACACTTCTGTAATGTCCCTTCAAAGTGTAAAGTTTAGCAATTATAAATTTCCTATGTGAAATAATTAGATGATCGTTCTTAGTTTAATAGTTTGAATTTCGAGTATTCTATCTTGTTTCACTAACGAAATAATGCATTGCTTTGACTACCGATAGCGATATTTACCCTACTGTGGCAAAATTCAATAAAAATGTAAATCGTTAGAATTCAATCAAACCAAACTCCAAAGTGAACCAACTAGTTTCGTTTCGTTGTAACATAAAAAGTTGTTTTAATATTTTCCCTGCAACAAGCAATGATTACAGATTTATTTTTCAAATGAGTGGGGATTTTAAATTAAAGTGTCACTGGCACTGCTCGATTTCTGTGCAAATATCTATTTACTGGCTTTACTGGGTAAAAAAACTGTGCCGTTGACGAAAGCGAGTAAACAAAACATAATAATATAATGCCAGGTTGTAATAACGTCAGGTGAAGATCTAGGCCGTGGTATAATTTTGTTTAGGTTATCATTCAAATAAATGATCCCATCTAAACTTTCCAGTAAATTTTTTTAAAGTCGAATATCTTTTGAATAATATAACGTACAAATATAACGTTGGATTTTTTGTAGATAGTTCTGGACGCAATACTGTTGCAATTATTTTCATGACTGACAAACTACCTCCCGTGTTACTTCTCAAAGCTTGATGTAGAAGCTAGGCAATGTCTTACGTGATATTAAGTGTTAATAAAGTGTTCACATTTACATAGGTAAGATTAGTTTCACATTTACAATCAGTAACAGATTGTATATTGTTTAGTGTATATAATTCTGTTTTATAAGTTGTAATAAAAATATTGAGTCCTAAAGTCTGGCCACCTTCGGTATGCATGTTTAAAATCTGACTTGGAGCGCTAGGTCAAGGAGGTCGAGTGTTATGGTGCTCTGTGCCTATACACATTTCCATTCTAATCCCATACACACACCTAGTACCCGTAGAATACCAGCATAGTAGGTATCTGTGTGGACATTGACTAAAATAACTCAGCAGCGCAGCTAATTCATAATTCATGAGATACTTTAAGTTTTGCCTGAGAGCTAACTACAGTCTCGTCTGACATTATAGAAAACGAATTGCAGTAACTAAATTATTGTTACGTCACATAATCGCAATAGTGTTACAGTACCTGTGTTTCAGCATGTTATCCGGCACAAAAACGTTCCACCAAGAAGGTCGCTTCTGGCGTATATACGTCGGCATATCGTTTTCATCATCGGTGTCGTTGCCGCCGGACTTGCGGCGCTTCTTGCGCTCGAGCTGCAAGCGGGCCGCCCACGAGCGCCTGCGCCCCTTGTCTCCGAGCCCGTCCGGCACGACGGGCGCGGCCAGGGAGGCTCGCCGAGGCGCGTCCGGCGGGGGGCCGTCGAACTCCGTCAGCTTTCTGTATCTCTCGGCGAATGTGGCGTCGGACGCCCGGCGTCCGTTGGACGCGGATGGCGAGGCTCGAGGGACGAAAACCGGATCGGTGAACGCCTCGTCGTCGTCGGTGTCGGGTGCATAGTCCTCTTCGCTGTACCGGCGAGGGGTCTCATCGACCGCCTCTTGCAAGCTGGCGAGCTGCAGGCTGGGCCGGTGCGCGCGAGGGCCGCGCGGCATGCGCCCGGACCGGCCCTGCAGCCGCGCCAGCGCCAGTGGCACCGGCGACTCAGTCAACGTCGGCTCGCTGCCACTCATTGTCTCTGCGACACGTCGTCACCTACACTTCACTCGCGAAGAACACGTGTTTCGGGCTACGGGCGCCGCATTTTTCCACAATCGTTATTCGACAACATCAACACTTAATTCCGTAGATCTTTTCAAAGTTTCACTTCAAAGAGCTGTATTTAAAAAAAAATGCGTTTTGATATGAATTCAATCGATCTAGACACGTCTGTGTGGCAAAGCTCTTATGACATTAAGCATAAGAAAGAAATTTCGGTAAAAATAAGAGCAAACGTGAATTAAATTCCCTGAGAACAACAGACGAAAGCAAATAGTACGAAGAGACAGGGTAGGTAGGTAGGTACAGCTCCGAGATCTCTAGCATTTTTATAATGTTATATTACCTTTTAAAGTAGTGAGTGGAATTGCACTAGCACCGCACACAACGCTTTTGCGAATTAAAGCAAAAGTATATGATACATATTTTTTACTGATTGCTCGCGACAAGAATATGACTAATCTTATAATTTATTTATCAAATTCCTAATGTTCCACCCAACGATAAAACTTTATGAAATATCAAGTCAAAAATGAATAATGTCTAGCGTCTAAAATCTAGATTTAGGTACACAGGTTACATCAGACTATGAAATTAGGGCCGTTTCGCAAAAAGAACATCCCGTTCGCCTGAAGTACCTACTGTATAAAATAGTTATAGAACGGCGGTGACAAGCGCCGCCTTGTAAGTTAACCTCAACAATCAACTAAACATCTAATAATAGCTGCTCGCTCTACTTGTGGTTGTGGCTATAGCGAGAATATAAAATGATTCTGAACAGGCTTTTCTATCGTTAAAACTGGATTGCTAGATATATTTAGTGTTGCATTATACTCGAGTTATTTTGTATTGATTTAGTAGATTCTAGTAAAAATCATGGACAACTGTTCATTCAACAACAAAAAGTCCCAATCCGAGTGGAATCAACCGCCAAGTGATTTTGTACAAAGCCTCAATCAAGCCTTCTAAAGAGCTCATGTCTCTTACCAAATCTGAATTATAATAATCAAATATCTTATCTCTTAGATTGCGGGTAGACGGTAAAATAGATACTATAGTAGAGGATAATATTGTATCTTATAATAGATGAACACTCAAGCACTACATGCCCTAGCAGTAAAATTCGATTCATAAAGCTCGAGCATACACGCAGAACTCTGAACCTTAAAGTTAATTGAGTCAACTTAGGGTCTTAATATTTTAGTTTCCCAAAAGGAGGCGTGAGTTGCAAAGTATGCTCCCAGTGCGCAGCAAGAGAGTAGGACGTCGAAGGAGGGCCTATAAAACCCTTGTTAGACCTCCATAATTGAGACCTAGGCGATAGAACCGGGGGTGTTCCGAGGAAACGGGGGTGTCCCCGTCAGCAAAATGACTTGAGATGGCGCATGCGGTGTTTTTGAATTGGAATGAGTTTTAGACGGCTATAACATCGAAGTCCGACATAATCTCCCGCGACCCTGCTACGGAGAGATCCATGAAGATTTCCCCAGGTAAAAAATCAGTTGAAAATTCAGTTAAGTTCTGAGTAGCTCCTAATAAAAAGACTCAATCGGACTCGAGACTCTGAATCACTAGAAGTACTAACTCGTTGAAGAGCAGCGGAGATAAGTGCCGACGGTAGTACACCTTATAAGCCGGTGCAGCTTTCGTAACTGCATAGTCGTCATCGACTCACGCGCGAGGGGAAAGTTACAAGTACCGCCTTCTGTATAAATAGCCAGGCTCGAGTTACCGCAGTCGATTTCATTATTCATTATTAACCGATGGTATTATCTATTGCTGCAACGCAACCAAGCTGAATGATTACTGTGTTATTCTTCAAAATGAAATCGCCTACGTTTATGACGCCTGCGTCTCGGAGTTCTTCGTTCCAACTTTCAACGAACGCTTACATTGATACTAACATTATTGGGATTTAAATTTTTGTTAAATATAGACCTAACACTGACAGAGCTTTCTAACAGGAGTGTAATTTTTAATGTGATTTTATTCAGATTAAATTGGTGCTGCAATGACCCATGAACACAACGAAGTACAATATTTCAGACATAATCTAGATAATTTTAAACACATTAATATTGAGGCCATTACTAGTACCAGTTTCGTTAACAAACTATTTTAGGTATATCTCAGAATTTTCAAATGAACTCTATAAAATACGCACTACTAATACCAAAGTTTATTATTATTATTATCACTTATGTTAAACAATTAATGTATTGTAGTTAAGTTCTGTCTTTATATTTATAAAGACACGAGAACAGAGTGACAATAAAAAAAGTGTTATTGGACACATTCTTAGTACTTAAATAATATATTTGTAGCAATTTAAGTTAAGTTTTAATTACATATTAGCTATAATGGCTAGATTGCAATACAGTTAGGGTGTATAGTAATAAATATCCTAGCAATAATTAAAAAAAAAAAATTAAACGGTTAGACACCATTATGCAAATTATCTACTAATATTTTTAATAGGGGAAACACTCGACCACAAATCGACGTCTACACATTTTTGTTTTTGATTTAATGCACAACTAGTTTTATATACATCGCCGCAGACTAGACTGTCGTTTGATGACGTGCATGCCCGTCGTATAACTTCTTATGACATGTGCTCGCTTGAAATAGCTAGAAAAACAGAATCAGTGAGGCGTCCGAGATACTCCATCAAGGTCGCGGCTCAATTGGGTTTATTAATTGACACTCATTCAGAACAACGACGGAGTATTATAAATATCAACAAACGTATAATTATAATAGAGCCAACGAACCTAACATATCTCAATTAAAAGCGCGAATTGCTGCATTTGGTAGCGTGATACGTCAGACGATTACGCGACCTCTGCATGAACTTGAAAGTACGTTACAAGCGGATTTAGTCATATGTGATAATGATTAGAAAGTTAGTAAGGTATGTTAGCCTCCGTGAATCTAAGCCAAGGATGAAACACAAACATTTGATACGCAATGGACGATAAAAAAGGTATTTGTCGTGGTGCTTCTAATCTATCGAAAGGCTAACCACATGTGTCAAGTGTATGACCTGGGTAAACATAAAACGTAATGCAATGTTATAGGTTAACCTCAAATGAGGTCGGACGACCTCAAGTAAGTCGTTGCAAATTTTGTAGACATGTGATATAGATCATAATATATTTTACACATAAGGTTCATTTCCAATGTATGTATGTATGTATGTATTTATTGGAAAGTGACTCATAAATTATAACGTAATAAGGAAATTAAAAAAAACATTTTAAATTCATCTCTTAGAATAAATTTGCACATACCTAGGTTCCCGATTCATACTTTTGGCGTTTCATCTAGCAGGAATGCAAAATGCAAGTAATGGTCACAATCTCAAATCGTTATGTTCGTATGTATCGTGTACGTTTGTTTTATCATTCTGCTCATAGCATTAAGAAAAGTAGAAATATAAAACCTAAAAATACAGAATTTAGTTTGCAAGAAGCATATCGTATTTTGACGAAAGCTTTTGATCTTTCACTACGTTTTAGCGTTGTAAGAATAGACTAAGATCTTTAAATAAACACAAATTTTAAAACAGATTTATCATCTGTACATATTATTACATAATAGAACTAGTGTCCAGCGATAATTTTTTTAGTTTTGTATATTTTTCTATTCTGTCTTTGCATACTATGTTAATAACTTACTAGCATTCATTTGAATTTAGATTGAAGACAATGTAGAACAACCATTTGAAGAACATTTTGGGTCAGAAGATTTCGGTATCTTTTGATGGTGCACACTCGTAGAAATTACACCATTTACTACTTTATATTCTACAATTCACGTGAAAGTCGAAGGCGAAAGAAACTGATTGAAGTTCACAACTGCGGATAGCGAATTCACAGATAGAGGAAATGAAATGCTGTGAGATACCAAGGTAGGTAGATAGTTCCGTTTTATTTCCAACCATCAACCTGCAAGGCCACCCTAATGCGCATGCATGGAATCAGTGGAACAATGAAGCCATTGTGTACTAAGACAGGTCTGTAATAAACAACAACATAGTAACAGAAATATTCAAATGGAAAACATGTAGGTTCTGAAATATTACGCGGTTAATGGTAACAGTTTGGAGAGATAGGGCACGCACAATCGCTCGTTAATGTGTTGCAGCGCTGGAACGAGACGGTTACCGGCGATGTGATTGGTTATCGCACGTTATTCTACCTGCAGTAGGTACCTACTTTCATTGTTGTCTTTCATAGTTTGTTTAACTATGCGTGTCTTTTGTCAGCCTTGTCTGTTCATCAGATTTTTGGAGCACAAAAACAACAACAATAACGTCACCAACTTACGATAAGCAATTAAAGCGTTAGTATAATAAAGCAAAGAGGGTAGAAATTGGTTAGTTTATAAATCTTATCCTATTCTATTCTTCTAATCTTACTCATTACTAATATTATAAATGTGAAAAATTTGTTACTTTGTTTGTCTGATACGCCTTCACGGCTAAACCATACAACCAATCTTCATAGAATTTGGTAGAGAGATAGTTTAAGACATGGAAAAGATCATAGAGTACTTTTAAATCCAAATATTGATCATAAATATAACGCAGACGAAGTCGCGGGCAACAGCTAGTGATATTATAAATGTGAAAGTTTGTGGGGATGCATGGGTGTTTGTTAATCACGTAACAGAACCGAATCTTATGAAAATTTGTGTGAATGTACCTTGAAAGGACTGCTCCTAAAATATTCCCCTAATGTAGTTGAATAGGTGATGAAAGCCGTATGGGAAAATGAATTTTATGCGAGTGGAGTAAGTAAATGAAGTTTATCCTAACTGAAATATTATGCTGGTCATCCTCGTACATAAGAGTGTGCAAAGACAAAAATGTGCAATTTTCTTCACAATGTTTCGCTTGATTAATAGGACGCCAGTGAACAAACAGACGTTCCATAGCACATTACTTACACAGCGTGGATACGACATTACGATATGATAAGAAAACGCGGTTAGTACTAACGCCCATAATAATTTTAATACAATAAAAAATATGAACATTACACCCTAAAACTAAATAACAAGAAGGAAATGAAGTTACATTTAATGTGCCGTAGTATTCCACCCACTCAAGAAAAGTCACGATCACGAACTACGGAGACTACGTATGACAGCTTTAAGGTTAAAAATTAACATACGAGAACCTATTAATTCATATTAATTCACACAATAATAATAACAAATTGTCTATACTGTAATTTGCACGCCCAAAGAGGTAGCGCATAAGAGACAATCAATTTTAATGTACATAATACCTTACTACCTATGTACTTATGTATGTACTTATGCTATGTTCTAGAAAGAAAATGCATTATCTTATCTTATCTTATCTTATTATCTTATCTTATACAATTTTTTATGCATATGCCAATAATGCAGCAAAGTCTTGGTAATATTTACCTGCAGTAAAACTATAACCGGCAAAATGAATAATGACACTTAAAAAACTGATAAAGATGAAACTTATTTAATTAATGCTGTTAATATTTTTGGTAACTGACAACAAGATAAGGCTCTTCGTTAAAAATAAGCTGAAGAAAGGAAGAAAAAAGAAGAAAGTCCAAAAATAAAAGCTAAATCAAATAACAACTATCTTAAGAGTGTTCGCTGACTGATGAATGTTCAACTGACTGATTTTTCAGGGTCAAATGATGGGAAAACAATCACGAGGCTAATAATTAACGCACTGAGCCATATACTTGACCAAAGCTGTCACACACTGTTCCATTAAATAATGTTCCCGCAACCCCAACAATAGAAGCCGGAGGAAACGCATCGCAAGAGCTGGAGTTAAAAGGAGAAGATCAACAATAACCTCACACATCCATAATGACATCATAAGACCACGATAAGGCTAAACAACAAGGCTGAACAAAGAGAGAGAGAGGGAGAGATACGGAAGAGAAAAACGTCTTTTAATTTAAATACAAGCAATGGAGACAAACAATCGAGTACAAATATTGGCCAGTTGAACTATATAGAATATATTGTTGGGGACATAGCAAGATACAATAACATGTCCACACAATGACGTTAGCCGACGGGCGCAAACAACGCATGTTTAACGAGTTGCTGCGGCACGTCGCCGAGAACGGAATACAGATCAATTGTTTACGACAATAGACACGAGCGCTGGACAAAGAAAATATCTAGCTCATTAATATAATTACGTTGGGTGAGGAAATCGCTCTCTGGACGTTTATTGCCCTTTCATAAAGTTAGAGGACGTACACGGATTAAAGGTATATATATACACATATCTCTATCGTGTGCATGTTAAATAATTATGAAAAGGTTGGTGACCGAAAAATATCTTATGGAGGTTGCTCAAGCAAAGCTGGTTTTGCAATATTACAAAACTTTGCGGAGCAAAAAATTGAGGATCAAACCACTTTCGATCTTTTATCTGCATGAAATAATAATCTTAGGTTCGCGATAATTGGGGATTGATCAGCATCACGTTCTGTCGAGCGATGCCCGAAATCCCAAATATAACTGCCTACGTGAAAGTTTAAGTGAAATAGTTCAAGGGTAACAACTTACTAAGCCGTGCAAAGTATGACAAATTAACACAACGCTTACGCGTGACGTAGGCAAGCTAACTGTAATGATGTAGGGAAAACGGAACCACCAAGTCACTGCACGCCACGATCGAGGCCCCGCCAACCGTTACAAAAAACACTGGGCCGAAATAGAATACTTCAAGTGAATCAGCACGGACATACCTAAAACGAGAGGTCTGAGCCCCGATATTTAATAAAAACATTCAAGGAAAAACACACCTTAGTTTGAAAATATATACGAGTGTTTGAAATGTTTGTGACTATTATTCTTGGGAGGGAATACCCTCAAAAATACCCTCAATTTGGGTTGGGTTCTCCCAAGCACAACACGATAAACGTATTGAGTTGAATAAATTAACAGATGTTCCATTCCGTGGCACATCTTTTATCTTTTTAATTATTATCATTTGGATTCAGCTTCCCAAAGTTAGTTTATGGCGTATATAGTTGTGGAGAAACCCGTGCCTCACATTGAATCTTAATGTACCCAAGTATATAATAATATGTACCTTAGGGAATGGATTTTTAAGAATTATAATAGGAATCTACTGTCAAAACTATAAATTCTAGCTTCAAAGGTGCTTTATAGCTCTAAAGATATTGTACACAAAAACATGATATTATTATACTAACAGTTTAGATATGTTCTACCTACCTTAAAGTTAGGATAACTTTGAAAATATATTAGAAGCTCTACGAATATAGTAAACAACCACAAAAGTATAAAACAGTGTTATTATTATAATTATAAGTATGCATTTCGGCGAGTAAATATGTCACATTTGTCCTATTCATTATATTAAATATTCAATTACTATTGTGACAAGTTAAACATAAAATTTGTAAATTAGACGCACACTAAGTAAATATAAATAACAATTTCCATGTGAAATAATTTTCGCTTTAGTCAATGTGTAACAAAACACCTGTGCGCCCCGCTAATTGGTCGTGGTCGTCCATTTTTGTATTAATCAACTCAAATTGGCGCGTGTTGGTACAGCTCATTACCTGGTTCCGCTTCATCAACTGTATCAATATTATCATCTCACCAATTCTTTATATACTTACTTACTATCAAATATGTAAATTTAAAGTTCTTACTTCGCTGTGCTTCAGGGTCTAACTAGACAGTGAAGTGTGCTTCGAAATTTATATATTTAATTGAATGTTAAAAAATTGTGGGATGTCCACGTACATACCCACTTAATCTGGCTGGTAGTTACTTGGCATGACCATTGTTGCCCAATACATTAAAATCATTTTACACATCAAATTGAGATGCACATAAAACATCGCCCGCATAAATTTTGATTAATTTTTATACAGATTTGTCCACCGGTATACGGCTTAAATTTCGAACAATCTCTTAACCCATGTCGTTATTATAACTTGCGGACCAATTTATACAAATTGGTTTAATTCCAGTATTAGTAATTTGAGTACAATACTTTAAAATTATATTTTCAATACAAGATGTTCAAATCAAATCGAATCGAATAGAGTTCTAGCCAATTCTAGTATTTATATTGAAAGCGATATAATTAGTTTCATAATCACATACTTATATCTATTGGCATTGACTACCGTTTACAAGTTCTTATGAATATTTTTTACGAAGTAATTAAGACGAAAAAGTACCTAAAAAAAATGTAGAGGAATGCAAATGAAAAGTGAAAATTTAATTTTAAAACTACAAAATGACAAATCATTGCAAGAATTGAACCAAAATTTTCTGGGTATCATTTTTACGCCATTTCTCGATTCACTCGAGATCTGACTAAAAATTATCCTATCTCCATCTCTAGTATCAAACAAATGAAGTGAACAAACGAAAGAAGATCGGTTGTAAAGTTCAATTGTGAAGGCTTCAAAACAAACTTTCGCATTTATAATAAGTATTTTTTATGGTGTACAATAATAATACAGAGTAAAATAATAATAATTTCATTCATCCATAATCACACTGATGCAAAAAGCTGTAATATTGAACACCTGCAGGATAATGAGAAAGTTCCTTTCCTTGAATTAGTAATTCCTATAGGCGGCACTTGACTTCAGCCCGTGCAAAGTTCACCTCCTAGGTCTCCTAGGGGAGTTAAATAGTTAAAAAATAATAATAATAATATTAGTAAGAAAGATAAAGATATAGAAAGATGGTGATGTGATAGTGACAATATCAAGCACGGCGTATTATTGTCATGCAAAGATTCTATCATAAAGTCAGAGTGGGTGAGTGTGGGACAATTTTCAGGAATATTCCCAAAATGACACCCGGCACGAATAAATCGCGAGCTTTCTACAGTCGCTGTGGCCCCATTCCGCGGTGAGAACGAAACAACGTTGAAACATTCGGAAAATCCCAAACAAGAAGAAAACTGGCAATAACACAATAACAAATGGAATATATTGATATTCAGCACGATGTGAGATATAAGGGGGCATTCTTGGGAACGGCCACATAATATGTGGCACTATTAACAATACAAATTTACAACATATGCAGCACAGTAAAAAGTAAAAATATTCATGTCATATTTTTGCTCTCATTTGCTATCATATCATTCAAGTACCAATCAACTTACTTAAGACAAATCAATAGCGCTTATAGAGGAAATACGGGACGGGAAATAAGATGCTCATATGAAGCCGAGCGCCGCGTCGCGGGTAATTCCTCTCGGATATTAAAACAGAAGATGTGAATCAGAATCGTATTTCAATCAATTGATGCCTACGTACGTAGTTATACTTATAAGAACATCTTTGACGCTGTGTCTTGAAGAATGCCTACACTCAAATATTTTTTGCTAACTACGACCACATCAGCAAAATTATAACGTGACATGATTATAACTTACTCAAAGTAATAAACAAAAAATAAAAACCAGTATAATCATATACGAGCTTGAAAAGAGATTAATTATATCACAAAACTAGTTCCAGAAGATATAGGGTCAGTCAGAACGTATCTAACAACGTTGGCCTTTCGGGCCACTTTTTGTTGCCATTAACAGCGCGCATAGTAGTACCTCGTAAACATAGGCAATAGATAAGGCACCCTCTTAATTGGCAATCAATCATACGAACACGAGACGTTCGAAGACGCAATCAACCAAACTTTTCTCCCGAGTGTCCTATTCACATGAGTTTATGATTGCGCGATTATTTCGCATTACGTGTTCGTGGGAGCGAAGATGATCCGTTAGGACAGCGCAATCGTACGATTGTAAAATTTATACCCCAATTGACTATTATAATTCAATCTAGACTACTAACAGGAGACATGCAGTTTTGTTTCCCGACTAATCGTTCGGTAATTCGGAAATGGCATTGGAAAAGAAGATGTAACCATAATTGTAAATTACACGTGTCTATACAATATATACCATTCTTAATTAATTGAAATATCAATAAGTCGAATTATGTAATCAGTATTTAGATAAAAGTAAGTACCCATTATTGAATATGAATTTTACTAATGTTTTTGCAATGAATCCTTTATAAACAGATTTGCATGTTCAACCTTCCATTCACGAGCTAGCGATGCAAGTTATTTGGTCGTCGTCACTATTCAGACGGTTGTTCATACAATGCGAACGATCAATGTAGGTATCTATAGTGTTATATGATCATCTGATGGTTGTGCGAATGCGAGTTATCGCAAATTTGCATTAAGTCATGTCTGTTCTTAAAGTATTCTCAAGTTTCTAATTTGAACTGTTTTTTTATTAATCCAGAAAGAAAAACAAACATGTACAACATTATTGAGTACAAAACACAAAACAAAGAGCCGTAATGCAATTTATCTGCACGCGCATAAAAAGCCTACGTAGATTGTTATCGTCGTAAATTTCATAACCGGCAGCACAATGAGAATTACCTACCAACTTAAATATAACGTGTGGCTATATAAACTAACCTCTGCAATAAAAACGAAAACATCATATTCCATACTATTTTCTTGACGCATAATCAAATATAACGATTTCGCTGCTACTATGGATACCGAAAGTATTTTGATTTTCGCCTGTCTATGTCAGTTACTTTCCGGCGAAATCTGTTTTGTTAAACAGTTAAACAAGAGATTGGCTAGAATTCCGCTAGAATTAATGAAAATGCCCCGCGGGATCCAGCATGGTACTGTTCGCTATCGTCAATACCTTTAGCATAGCTAGTCAGCGAAAAAATTAAAGTGGTCGTGTTGACACTCCGGAGTGCACGGTACTTCTCGAGTTACGTCTATCGCTAGAAAAATGTAGGTCGCGTCCGATATCAAAGCACAGTGGGACTTGCATAACGCGACTCCCAGCTCCCAGCGCTATCGACAATGACACCGACTTCTCACTATAGGATGCGATGATGTCCACCATTTTAATTCCTTACTAATTTTATTATACTATATCGATATCATAAATATATTAAATCGATTGCGCTCTGATTGAATCACTCGATGGTTAATCTTTAGTACGCGCGACGATAAGATTACTAGTAATGTCGCGAAGTCGATTAACGAAAGTAATAGTCCGGGAAGACTTTTATTAAATTTTTTTATGTATAAAATGTTTAACATAACACATAACATAAAGCCGTTTATGGAAACAAAAATTATGACAGTACTAATACTAACCGACCTGATTTCACGAATGCCAATTAAAACTAATAATTGATGATGTATCTTTCCATGTATCCATCCTTATCGACAGTTCTATCAACCGGATGATGGAAAAAGTGCCGGCGGCATTAGTTGGCCTTTACTTTAAATTTATTGCTATTATGCAAATATTTCTAATGCTACGGTGATACATTTTTTACAATTTATTCAAAACGTTAATGCCATTTTTAATGTTAAGAGAATAGCGAACGGGGATGCAGTCCCACCGACCACTGCTGCACATAGACATCTGTGACAAACTTCGGATAGGACTGTACGAGGAACTATTAGTTAGTTACTTGGTTACTCCTGTTGGTATTCGGTGTTAATAAGAATATTAGTTGGTTATTATTCGTCAGTAATAGGACTGTGGGAGTTATGATTGTTAGTTAATTCTGTTAGTAAATTTTAAGTAATCCCAGTTAGTAATCGTTAGTATTTGTCCTATTCAAAGCTGGTCACCGATGCGTTGCCATCCCTGAGGACTGAGGTGGTCGCCTGCTGTTTACATTAAACGGCATCCATACAGGTATTTGTCGTGTCCAAAAGATACGCTAACGGTGCCGCGTGTACAATATCGCACCCTTAATGATATAAAGACCTAATAAGACATAGGCTCGAATTGAGTTACGCATATTCACAGGCTTCTGTTAACGTCATCCATGATTTCAAATTTAAATAACAAAGAAATTCTCCTACTTTGTTCACACAGCGTAACATGGGTCTCTTTCATTCTAATGTGTTTTTGCACCGGACAAATTTCAGAATGT
>DWLO01000156.1:0-25283 GCA_018245335.1 Dalla quadristriga
GTAATCTAACGATCCCCCCCCCCCCCACTCACACATTCAAACATTATATTACCATTTCAAACGTATATTACGTAAATTTTATGTGCAAAGACAGTCATGCTGCTTGCATCGAAATATTAAGCTTCACATTATAAGCGTTATAGAGTTATAGACTATTCTTAGGTTTATAAGTCGATAGCTATATTCTCAAGTAGCACGCCTACTGGAGTAACTTTTTCAATATAATCATCAATTTGCATATTATTATTACAGTTTATCCTTTTTTGGTATTCCTGTGTAGGTACATACATTATTAATTATATCTAAGCAAATTTATATTTAAAGTACTTTTTTATACTCCAATTTACTCACTCTGGATAACAAAATTGTCTGTGACCTTCATTCCGCCACCCTTAATTAGTATCGAGTCAATAATATTCAAACAAATACCGAGGAGAATAGCGCTAATGGATTGTTGTTACTGACTTAGCTTAATTAAACAAGCCGGGAGTCGGCACTCAGACGCATAATACTGCTAATTAAACGCGGGTTTACAGAGATCCGAAAAAGAGCCACTCAAACACGCTTAGCCGGTATTATTACAGTGTATTCAGGAGGCTCGGCAAACAGGCCCTCGTCGCCGAGGGTGCTACTCTCAAGTTTCGCGTTTAATTAGACAGATAGAGGCGCGGACGGGCCTTATTAGTATTGTCTACGGGGGCCCAATTAACACCCGGGTGGCGCCGTGGGTGGTTCGTTTTAATAATCAAAGGATACCCTTGCCTTCGTTAGCCGAATAACAGGATCGGGTTCGCGACTCAACAAGTTACATATGCAAATAACAATACCGCGGCAATGTTAAACTGCCATCACATACCCCTGGACTGCGTACTAGAACGTTGCATTACTTGCATTTGTAGTATTACGGCATTGATATGAGAAAACATTTTGAGTCTCGCTCAGTGATACTAAACTAATTCATGTAACAGCGGTATGTGTGTACACCACACCCATAGCCAACAAAGGATCTCATGTCATACAATAGAAACGCAAAGATCAAACACGTCTTTCTTAAAATCATGGATAAAGTTATAAAATACAAAATAATTTAATTTATTCTGTGCCTGGCCCCCAATTGATTGTATAACATCAGTGTTTGCTCAGATCATATTTTTTTATTGACAGCGGAATTGTGATGAAATTGAAAAGGTGTTCGATGTATCTACCGGCACTGAAGACCAGTAGGGCTATTAGGAGGTTGGCACATTAGCGAACTATATAGTTACGCTACTGTTTGCGGTTATGAAGGTCACATATTATGTATAGTATGGAAAAAGAGTAGCGCCATATACTTCACATAACTAAACCCAATAGTTCCCGCAGCGTAACGCTTACGTGAGTATTAGCGTAGAGTCCATCGGGGCATATTTTACACTTTTGACAGTAGCTCTGTCGTTTTCTACAGCCGGGCTTTGTTTTTGACGTTACCGCGAGCGACGCTTAAAGTGGTGGTACAGGTGGGTGTATGAAGACTACGGACCAAACTTCACGTCGCTGGAGGCGGCTAAGAGAAGACAAGGATTACTTTCATCGCGGTTGTCGAAAAATCTTATTTCCGACAAGGCATATAAGCTGTCGTTTTCGTTGACATTGCAGCTTGCTTAGCTTCCCAGACCGATATTTACACAAGCCACGAAGCTAAGAACACTTTAATGCAAATGAATCAACACATTCAACGTCATTATGAAATCAGTTATTGCGAGGAAAATAACTAGCATAGTTCATTTGAATTCCTTTTATCGACTCGACTGTAATCACTTCACATAGTGGTATTGTTCTCTTTAATTAAAACGTTGCAAGTAAATGAAGAGTAGCAGCTCTTCTTAATTAATTTGTACGTGAATGCTATCAATTAGTGGCCAGCTCGGAGCTAACAACGAACTATGAGTCTTGTAATAAGGCGGACGTATCATTAAGAAAAATTCGTTGCTAGACGGAAAAACGGACCACTTAGGTTGTGAAAGTTAATGAACGTTGGATTTAAGTACAAGCTTATTGCAACAGAGTATTCAAAATAATATAGGTATTCGAGTAACATAAATTCACTTATTTTGAGTACCTACTTATAAAGCTAGACTTGACTTTCATCGATTTATCTAGCCACACTTGAATCTATGAAAGCTTACTAAATTAATGCCAGAGTTGTTTTAATAACCTGTGTGGTTAATTAGATGTTATTTGTGTTATATTACTAAGTCCGGCTCCACAATATGTTTCGCTGTAATGAAACGAAGTATTTTTAATTAAGGTAATGTAAATGTAAGCGAATTAGTGAATGGAAGTTTGGTTTATATTTTGGTGTCGGCGAAAGACTTTTCTTTGACTTTGGTGCCATAATTAAATTAGTGACTTAAAAAATGTATATCAAAGACATGTTTTGTGCCTTAGTATAAATAGTTTTCGAGTAAGTTGTTCAACGGCTTCATTAAGCCCGTGTTTTGACCCAGAAAATTGTGCAGTGAAATGCAAGCGCATGCGCACGTTGCCCTGCATGACTTGTCGGCACTAATAACTTTTTCTTAAAACACTAATGAATAACTTGCTTCTTATTACTGGGCACGTTTCGCCACTCGGTCCGCAGCGATGGGAATATGGCAGTGGCAGTACGGTAAATACATACAAAACATACGCGTTTGCTGGGGCCGAACTGGTAGTTCGGATACATTCTCTTGTGGTTTTCTCGTTATCTTTTTCATAGCTTCTAACCAAATTTAATTGAGAACTACTATTTTATTATTCGTGCACCCATTTTTATAAATCTTCTTTAACTCCTCACCACAAGGGTGTCTGGAAGAAATCGCTGTTTAGCGTTAAGACTGCCTTTTGTATCTTCTTAGTCTTTTACTGTTTGTATTTCTTTTCCGTTTGGTGTACAATAAAGAGTTAATCTATGTATCTATCAACATCGTGGGGTAAAGTTTAATTCTAGGATAGAATGTGTTGGTTGCTATTCAATAAAAAATATTGATAGAAGTATATGTTGGTATAATCTGTATACTTGTAACTGAATAATTAATTAAATAAATAAATAAATAAACTCTTACACACTCACACCCCCGTACTGGGATTCACTGAGGTGGCGGACACATGCAGAAAATAACACAATTTTGTACACCCGACCCGAGTACAAACATTTATCTGTCAAATAAATATTTTCCCCAACTGGGGATCGAACCCGAGACCCACAGTTTGTCAGTTGAGGTCACTAAGCAACCACGGAGCCGTCAATCAGTTTTCTTATTATTTGATTGTTTTCTATGCAGTTGTATGTCGGTTGGAAAGGTGTGATTAGCAGTATAAGTATATGGGAGCGACAAACTCAGTCTTCTGCTGTAGCAACACATCTGTGACCAACTTGGAATAGAGCTAATACTTACACATACTAACTGGACTATTACTAACTTATTTTCACTAAAAGTCGTCCTATTTCCTGCATGCTTCTGTTTTTCAGTTATTACAGAATTATTCATTTTTATAACAACAAACACTTTAGCGACCGGACACAGCAAACGCCAACCGACAATGCGACTTTGCACGGCATCTAGAACTCTCGCTTGCTAGAAGATAGAGAGAAACTCTTTATTGTACTCAAAAAAAAAGACATAATAAAAAATCTCAATTTAATTTAGATTAAATCTTAATAAAACTTGATCCATTCGTGCTTTGTTTGAACTTTAGCGGGTTCGTGGGACGGTCGGACGGCAAACTTGTGTCGTATTGCAACAGCTTAAGACGAATAAAGTAATGAAAATAATTAAAAATAAATATTGAAAACATTTATGATCATCTGTTATGATAGTTAGTCGAACCTCTGAGTTCATATTTGTAATAAGAGCGAGAGAGAAAGGGCACGGGGGATACGGGTCTCAAGTTCCGGCTCGGGTTTTGGCGCCAATATTACGACTTGTCGTTATGTAATTTTCATTACGATGCTTCATAATGAACTTTTAGGTGGCAGAACTTCTGTTCGAGTTCGGATATCACATCTGCCATAGATCCGTTTTTATGGTTGTATCGGAAAGACGTGTTTTTTACTAATGTAGGCAACATTACTAAACACACGAGATGTCTTTCTAACTCCTCAAGGGTTGTAAATTGAATGGGAATGTTATCCAGTTCATGGTTAGTTTAAGGGCTTACCTAATATACTATGCCTAGCTTCTGAGAAGCTTATAAGGCTTAGAAGACCCAACATCAGAGTAATTACTAGGGTCCACTGCTAACTGAGAAGGCACATGTCCCTGTTGGGACTGAGTACCTCCTAAGTCTGCAGGTACTGGACGGGGGGGCCACGAAACTCCGCGGTACCTTCTAATTGGGTGCAGTGCCCTTGGACACAAATGGAGTCTTAATCTTGGAATTTCATCTCCGTCTATAAAGTCCTACTTTTCCCCAAGGCAATAGAACTGGATGGCGAATTCTAACAGGCAGTGGGCATAAACGATCTGTTGTGGTGGAAGTGCCCGAAGCTGAGTAGGCTCAAGCTACTCACATAAATACTCGTATTTAAAAAAAAAAGTTTAGCTACGCCCGCGTTCTATTCGGCTTTCCCATTGCGAAGGTTCAAACTATTTTCTTGTGAATCAATTCATTCATCGTTTATGTTGGACTGAGGTTACTCAGGTCCAACAAAACATCCAAACTAACACTAAGTCACAAAATAACTTTTGTTCGTATTTATAATTCAAGTAGGATATAAGAAAAGATATAATAATATGTTTTCAAAATTAAACAAAGCAGCACACTTCTAGCTCACTGCCGCCCAACCTAAACAACCTCGAATAGGACTGTAACATACGAAACACTTTATTATAAAACTGCTAGGTAATTGACACGAGTTTTATCAGAGCGTTTAAACAAGACCGGTATAATCACGGGTACTATAAGAAGCGTAAAAGGTATTCTCCGGTTCGTCCGGGATAAGGCCAATTTAATTTACAAAGTTGTCGGTCAAGAGTTCGGAGTTAAACTCTTTTACACCAACGTATAAATTCATCATCTTCCCATCTCTGGCCCTTAATGAGCACGGGTTTTTTATCAATAATATGATGAATTTGTGCATAGTTCATTCACTATAGGCCAGTTGCGGATTGGATATTAGACATTGTATCTAGTGATGAGGTCTCTGTCTCATCCGTGGTTTAGGCTTAGGCATTCAGTGTTTTAGATAGACGAGCGGTTGTAAAATGACAACGACGTTTCTAAACTGACGAGTAATACAATTTACCGACTGTTAATATGCAGTCGTCAGTGAAGTCAGATGCGCTGTTATTATATATGTTTGCAAGTTAGCGACTTGGCGTCAATAATTCGCTAATGTGAAAGAGTCTGAGACAGTGTGAACATTTCTCATTAACTTGCTCACGGCCGTCCGTCACGAATCCATATGTACCCATGATTATCCACATCTGGCTTGAAGGCCTGATGCATTTGTATGTGAATATACTACATATACTCGTATGACAAACATGATAGGTTATCGCACTCTTCATAACTCGTTGTACCTAAGTACGTATAATGTTTGATTTAGTTAATAATGTTCATTTGGCAGTCAGTCTGCCTGTGTGGATGTCTGTCTGTTTGAATGCTGCAATTTTAATATATAAATATAATAAGCAGCATGAATGCGCAAACGTATTCTTATATTTGTATCTGACCCCTGAAATGCAAACGATCATAAATACATCATTATGATGTTTTAAATTGGTATTTAAGAATTCTAACCGCGGTTATATCGCGAATTACGAATCATCCAAACTCTACTTGTCATTAACATCTACTCATCCCTAATCGACCATATTTTCACCGTCCAAACTTAAATCAACGGGGAGGAGGAGAACTAAGATAGCTAGAAATATTATTAGCAAAATCTTACAAATGTTATAAATACGAAAATTTGTCTGTTTGTTTCTTCACGGTTAAACCATACAACCAATCTTCGTAGAATTTGGTAGAGAAGAGAGAGTCATACAGATGGTTATAGGATACATTTGATCGCGAATTATCATATATAACTAATCGTAACCATAAACCACTCATCAGTATTATCGCTTATCATCACCCAGGACGTCTGAATATGCGTTCTAACAGGTTTTTACATGAAACACGCAATTCATGTATATAAACCGTAACACAAAACTACTTTATACAGACCCAGAACTAAAAGGAATAATAATTGAATTGTGTCATGAGATAATAAATTATTAATGAGCCAATGTCCTTTTTCGCTCAATCTGAATAATATTATGCGCATTCTGGTATGTTACTGTACCATTAGCATTTTTTGTTTCGTGACAATGTAACTACTACGTCAGTGCGTCACTATATTTAAGATCACTGCGTTATTTTTTATAGTCTCCATCTCAACATTGCATCTGAAAGAATGTAAGCTAGTAAGTTCATCTAAGTGTACAGATGTAATGTAATCAGAGTGGGCACGGCGATAGTGCCTTAATAACATAAGTTTGTCGTTGAGCCGCCGTGTTTAAATTCCGCCAGTGTCTGACACACCGTGCTGGAGTCGCGTAATTACACCAAATACCGCTATTATGCACTTCACGGAATTTGTACACAGCAAATTACCAAGTTTTTAATTTAAATACCTACCCATTAAATAGAATAAAATGTTTAATAATAAGTTTAAATTTGCATGTTACCAGCTGTTAATGCCCATTAGAAAAATTTCTTCTGATTAGTGTCTTACAAATTTGCAATACACATAATAAGACTCATGATAGAATTGATATTGACCCTATAACGAATGTTTTCACTGGTTTGTATTGATGAGTTGGGAGCTAATCATAACCATAAAATAATTTATAAATTGCACCAACAGATGGCTGACGGACATAATAATATCAAAGTTGATACTGTTCAAACTAAGCTGGGTCAAACAAGATATTTTGCATGGTTTTTCTGTTTTGCTAGCTTTTTAACCCCATTCTCAGTTAAATATATTTTTTAAATTAACTGGATCTTAAGTATCTTGGAACTTAAATTATTAAATACGTTAAATTTTGTAGTTCGTATAAAAGTCCGTCATTTGCGAATATAATCCATTTAAAATCGGTATTCGGCCTTTCAGTACAGAGTAAAGAATTACGCACCTAATTCCCGATCTCTAAAAATAAGGGGAACATTTTCCCCATAAAGGGGTGAAATCGGGGAACCTAGTTTGTATGAAAATCCGTAATTTTTACTTGTGTGTGCATTTTTAAAATAATTGATTAAGTAAAATTAAACCACTCCTTGGATCAAATAACGCCAAAGTGTTAATGGTATATCCAGCAACATAAAGGCACTCTCTGGCGCGACGCTGACACTTCCGCTAATGTCTTCCATTTCCCGCCAATACTCGTTCCCTTCTCGGTCCCTGTGATAGCCTGAAGGAAATGCCTCTGTGTATATTTCATATAATATTCAATCACATGTTTTTATATGCGTATCTATCGTGGTCAATTGGTGAGGGGCAGCAAGAAGATTAGACCGACACCATGTGACGTGGCGCTGACGTGCCCACTAATGCCTTTTCCTTTTCCCACCACTATGCGCCCCCTTCTCTATTTCACTGATGGTTGGACCATTATGTGTTTTTCAAATTAAAGTCATTTTATGCTATATGCTTGTATTTATATGATTAATATTGATTGGGTCACTTGAAAACAATTGATTAAAAAATATCTCTTTTTATTTAATTATTTATTGCTGGAAATGTGGAAGATAGAAGGAATATTTACAGTACATACTAAACTACAATACATATTTCGCTAAATGTCGTCGAAAACCATTTTCCCTGCTTAGAAGAGGACAAGAAATAATGCGAGGATATTCTTACTTATTCAAAACTTACTCATCTAAATTCAAGCGATGTAGACACATTGTTTATTTATTTGAACGCCAACATAGTTAACACTGTTACATTACACAATACATGTAAACAGAGGATAGGTACGTGAGAACTATAGTTACAGGCGAAGACTACATGCAAATAGCGAGTAAAGAGTAAAAAGAATTAGTGCTTTACAAAAAATGCATTAATTAAATTCAGTGAAATTTGCATTAAATTATGGTAAATTATATTAAATATAAAGGTTTATTATCCTGGTTATACTCTAAATATAAAACATAGGTAATTATCGATGTTGAACCTAATAATTGTTATCATTATTACTAAAATCTATTTACACAAATGTGGATTTCACGAAAATATCGCATGAAACTACGGAACATAAGAACAATATATCACTTGTTGAATTCCTATGATTAGCTGGCGATTTGAAAATATTATAATATGGCGCAATGCAGAGTTCTATTCAGACTATTCCACGTGCGTGGGTCCATACATATTATGTAAAAGTTTTCATGTATTGAGTAACAATTTAACCGTAGTATCGTATTCAATTGACTTAAGGCAGTAAATAAAAACGAAGTTTCAACGAAAAATAATTTATACTAATTCTACAAAATCAATGAGAGGCAGCCGATTCCCTTATTGCACTGCCCTCCTGCAAGTTAATTCAACAAACAACGCTTTGAGCTTTCCCCGGACGTTCGAGTGACTTCACATGAGAATGTTAAAGTTTGTATTTTGAATTGCAAGCAGGTACATTACCTTCTGTAGTCAAATCAAGATAAAAGTAAAAGCCAATAAAATATTTAATCTGTAAATGTGTAATCTGTAAAGGCCAATAGGGCCAACAGCAACTGTCCATTCGAAAAATATCTAGTTATCCTCCAAGCGGTTTATTTTAGTGAAGAAAACAATCCCAGCATTTCGACAAGGGTTGATGACTTATAAGTGTGTTTAAAATAAAATAAAATGACGACTAAGCCACAAAAATCAGTATAATAGTGGTAAAATTTTGTTAGTAGAATTAGAGCGCTGGTGCTCTGCTGCCCTTTTGATTGCGTATTATTCGCGTGTTTATACTGTTAGATCGCTTCCTAGATTGTTGCTATTGTGATATCGTTTTATGTTGGAGCGGTTTTGAAGGGAGCTTTAATTAAAAATACTTGTTTTGAGGATCAGCGTGGAGTAGGTACCTTCGTTCTCTATGATATAGACAAACAAGCCCTAGTATTGTGATATATGTGTTTCCAATATGGAATTTTAGGCTATAGTGTCCTATGGTTGGACAGAATGGTTAAGCAGGTCTGCCAGTTTTTGTTTTAAATTGACTAATTGAATTGTAATACTAGCTGTTCCCAGCTGCTTCGTCCACGTTTACATTGTTATTTCCATGCAATCTTAATTAAATTGATGTGTTGTCCAATTAACGCTCTTAGAAATGGAATTGTCAAACACCCTTTCTTAGTGGGGGCTACGTTAAAAAGGAACCTACTGTTAAAATTTCTGGTCAGCAGCCATCTTTGGATAGCCGTTGATGATTCAGTCAGACCTTAATCCTACTCTACCACGTTGATCTAACGATGGCGTTGGATGGTTTTGCTTAGTACCTACTTTATCAAAAGTAAGTAAATTACCTATTTCTTAAGTACTGAGTTTATAACACATTTCAACGTTTCAATTTAACGGGACGGGAATGTTTATCTTATTATGTATCTACTGCAACATTAAATGCTGGACTTAAAGTAAAACCTTTTTAATAAATCTACTCTACTCAAAGTTCAAAATTGAAACCACTATCTTGTTTAGTATCCCGCTCGTACGTCTTTCATTCATCTCCTCGGCGCATTTATACATTACTCACGGCTCAAGTATCCGATTATATAACACGCAAAATTTCAATTACAACTTGTAATTAGTTTTTCGAGAGTTTTTCTTTCAGTCGGGGGAGTGTGGGGTTGCCGGGGTGCGACGGAGAGGGCGGATTGTTCGTCCCATTCGCGCATGCAGCTGCGGCGCTTTGAGTAATGTCCATGCCACTTATTTGATTATTTTTATGCAATCTGCGCAGGAAAATGAAGAATTTATTTACTGTATAGCCCACCAACTGTTAATTAATTTTACGGGGTTGCGTCATACCTAGTTATAACGCGTTTCGAATCTCATTCAACATTTTAAATATGATTGGATTGCACCCTGAACGTGTGCAATATTCATATAGACAATAATTTATTTAATGTAGGCTGCTCACGCCGCTCATTAATTGCAACGAGATGTATGAATAGGTTCGTTTGACATAGATGCTACTGCAATTTTAGTAGAATTTTAAAGAATATTTTAAGCTACAATTTTAATTGATTTAACGCCGTTACTACTGTTGTATTTGGGGGGGGGGGGTACTTGATCTTATCTACTATCTCATCTTACTAATGTTATAAATGCGAAAGTTTGTTTATTTTTTCGTCTGTTAATGCATTTATGTTATTTTATTATTTAAATAAAAGGTGTAAAGTGTTTATGACACGCTAGAGATGGCATCATAAAGGATGTCGCTGTCAATATAGTTGATGCTTGCAATTCTATTCTTTGCTTGAATTTTGAATAAATTTAATGCGGACAAAATCGCGGGCAACATATAGTGTAGTGTAGGTACTTATAATTTCTAGTTAATTTGATAGAACACCAAGCAAAAGCAAGTATTTCTTACACGGGACAAGCAAATAAAAATTCAATTTAAAAAAAAAATAAGAAGAAAAGAAGGTAAGCTGTGCAAAGTTATTATCTGTTTTTATTATTACTAGAATTATTGTGTTTTTGTTAGCAAGCACCTAAATAGTTTTTTTAATCAGTAAGATTATTTACTTTACTTAGATGCTTGCTTACCTCCGTCGATATATTTATCATATCTATTCGAGACACAATTGTTTTTCGGTTGTGTCTGAGATTTCAACATAATGAGTTAATATAAAGTGTCCCCAACCGAAGTTGCTACGTAGATATTCTCCGTATAAATGGAGAATCTTGGAAGCCATTTAAGTGCGATGTTTGTTAAGTTAATCCATTGAATGGGGCGTAGGAATTGTTCCGCGGGTGACCCTTCTCGTCAATTGGCAGCCCGTCTGCCCGCTAATGCACGGAAGTCGGGCCATGCGAATTAATGGCAAGAATAATGGCGATCCCATTATGGATTGCCGCCAACATACTTTAGCCATGAAAAGAACCGAAAGTTACATTTGCGATACTCTGAATACTGAGCGCTCTTGGCCCCACCACCCACAGCGGGCGGCACGGGGACGCCTGTAGAGTCCCGTATACGAATCCTAAATAATAAAACTGTGATATTACGTAAGTAAGTACATTTAACTCACTTTTGTAAAGAAACTTTCTGAGCATTTAAAAATTATTAATTAAGATAGAAACCAAAAAGAAAGTAAGTAATGTTCCCAACGTTAAATTACCTACTTTTACGATTCTAACTATTTTACGACGTCAGAAATAAAAAGTTTTCCATAGCAAAATAATTTAAGACTCATTCTACTCTATGAGTATTACTGTTCGTCGTCCGTAATTTTGCAAGAAGTTTTAGAATGAAAAGTCTTTTAAAACTGCTTTCAAGAAAATTAAACCATTAATAGCCACTATGTCTAAGGGGAATTTGAGCCGCGTTATGTTTGAGCGACGACACGATGACGTGACGGCGCCAGCGGAGGAATACGACGGCCACGACCGCGGCGACGTCTAATGGCGCGTACACACTTGTATCGACGAGCCCTGTCGTATCTTGCTCTTGATCCACGTCACCACGATGCAGCCATGTCGCCCACATTGCCTTCTTATAAGTCACATTTATACAAATGTGGGCGCACCCTAATGCCGACACTCCCCTGGCTCACGCCATTACCCCGAGCTTAAAGCTCGACGGCCAGCGTCGGTGCGCCGCTAATTGGCAATTTGTTCGATCCTTAGATCTGACATAATGATGCGAGTTCGTTTATTTAAATGATTCGACGGAAAGTTCTCGCTTCTAACAATGTAAGAAGGCTTGTCTACCTTTGCGTCTTAAATAAAATCCTGGGTTAAAGTAGCTGTACCAGGATTGATGCATTTCTGCTGATTCGACCATTGCTTTGTTGCTAAGAATCTTCATGTATACATTATTTTTAGTTCCATTCGGATCTCATGATGAGTCAAATATGTGGGAGATTAAGTCCTATTAGAGGTTTGTCACAGATGTCCATGGGCGGCAGTGCTTGATGGGACTACATTCTCATTTGCTATTCACATTACATAAAACAGTGCCGACGCATTATATTACAAACCTATAGCGATAATCTCGCCGCGCAAGGTAAGATAAGGACAGGCTGATCCCTGTCTGTACTTATGTGGTACGGTTGTCGGTAAGTGAATCTATTGTGTATTATCATGGTGAGCACATTGAACATTCCATAAACTACATTATTTTATTTATCATCCCTACCTTTTGCCGGAGATTGAAGTTGTACCTGCTTATTAGAAGCTCCCGTGGGAGCGGGCAGCCTTCAGGAGGACGCGGGATCCCCCGAAGATGTTAGTGGAGCCATGTCAACAATGAACTCTTCAAGGGGGTCTCGTGTGTATTACTTATGTGTATTTATAAAATATGTCCATCATATATTTTTCATGAGCCACCTAATTAGTTTCCTGCCATTCCAGACTATAAATATTCACATCAGTTTATTGCAAAATTACTGAGTTCATTTAAATAAAGTTAGGCTTAATATTTGCATCGCGGGATATTCATTAGCTCTCAAAAGTTTTTTGCCTCGTGGTCGAGTGCATGACGCCGTGAAAGTCGATTAAGTTGGTCATTAGCCCCCAGTAGCCCGACTAATTAATACAGCGTTTTGAATAAAGCTTAGGGATAAGATTTCTCATGGCGACCAAGAAAAATCAGAAATTTAATTAAAAAAGTTAAAGTGAGTTTTCACGGACGAGCGTGCTCCTCGCGGCTCTCTGTAACTCACGCAAATTCTATTCTTTATGTTGGCAAAATTTAACAACGTATAAGTACAGATTAAGTAATAGTACCCTAAGGGATAAACTTGAAATCAGAACCTAAGTATAATTACGAAACTCCACAAGATAATTACAAAAAGAATCTGCAAGTCTGGCTTCTGACTGTTTTCGCTACTTCAATTACAATTAAGTATATTAATTTCCGATTTGGTAGGTATCTTAAGTTGTCGTGATAAGTAAGAACCTAACTGCGTTGCTAGTATTTATTGATCATACTATTATTGCGTATTTACGAAAGATATATAATTGCGTTCTAATATAGTAAAATCACAATTTCTCTATTCGGGCTTTCGTCATCAACCATAAAATAGACATTAGACAACATGTTCTGCATCGTAAAGCATTCTACTTGCGGAGGCAAAAAACGATTTTGGTAGGCATTCAAAACTAATTATAACCACTTGTACAAAGCATGGAGGTTCCCAAGAAAAATAAGAGCAGAAGATAGGACATGTGCGCTGTGGTTGTCATTAAGCTCGGAGCCGTTGCGCCGGCGTCGCTCCGGCGATACTAACATACGCACACATTTTGTGAGCTCATTAAAATTACATTACTGCTCTTATTTAAACAGCAAACAACTAAACGTCCCTCGTTAATGCGTCGCCTCGTTGAGAATAATATGGACATACCCAGTGCGAACAATAAAAATTAAGCACCGCAATGCGCTGTTTAATTTTTGCTTGCGTGTGTCGCAGGACCTTATTTGAAAACAAGTATGTTACCATTTTGGAAAACGGTATTGATAGCTTGTATAAACTTACTAATGGTTTCTCTGGCATTAACGGCCGAAACAAAATTTTAACCGATATTTTATCGATATAATTATTTTTCATAATATTACCTGGTCAATTTGCTAAAAGTATTCTTGCCGATTACTACCACTTTACACTTTAATATTTGCATTTTAAATATCGCTAAAGTATTTACACCGCTCAGGTTATGTCTACATGTTTCTCTTACACGATGATTCACTTTTTGTTTAACGACATAATGTGTTTTTAAGGGATTGAAAGGAGTTGTTCGTGTTGAAGGAGTCTTGGCTTGCCAATTAGCATCGTGTATACAGCTCCGAGTACTTTTAAAACCCTAAATATATTAAGGAGTAGTTACGTGAGAATTTCTTTAAGTGCTTTTTAAAAAGAGAACGTTTATTTGCTCGGACATTAGCATTAACAGAACTTTACTGAACGGAGTAAACAAGATTATAATATGCGTTAATGTATATAAATGGATTTGCTGCTTTACACTTCTTTAAATTAATTGTGTGTGTGCTATTTTTGTAACTGTTATTTTATGTATGAGTTATCAATTATACATCTATAAAACAAGCTGTTTGTTTGTTTTGATACGCCTTCATGGCTAAACCATACAAACGATCTATACATAATTTGGTAGAGAGGTATTTTAAGTCACGCAGAAGGTCATAGGATACTTTTTATCATTAATTAAACGTGGACGGAGTCGCGGGCAACAGCTAGTATTAGATATGTTGGTAGTTGTAATCGAAATAAATTTTAATCAAGGTACAATAGGAAATCAGAAAATACGTGAAAATGAATTAATAAAACACTTTTCGCATTAAATAAATATAATTATTTACACAATAACAGTAAAATTAAAAATTAATCTGTCGATGTTTTCGAAAGTTTTATAGGTATTATAACTTTTGCGATAGGTATGCATTAAATGAAATTTGATAGACATAGGTATATTCTAGACAATATTATTTCTAAATGAGAACTGTTTGAATTTTTACATAAATACATTACTTTAAATTTGAAATTATTTAAGTATTTATTTATATTTATTATTTATTTTACATTTTACATCAAGTATATTCAAATCTTAAAAAATGTAAGCATATTTCTAAATCTGTTAATCTTTATACACACTTTAAATTTCACAACGACTTAATGTCACAAATACTAAACAATATCATATTCCAGCCTGAAATAAAAGTGTTTTTTTATGAAAAGGTACTAATCTATCATTGCACCACTGTAAACACCTTAATAGGTACCACTTTGCTATCTAATTATAAATAGACTGTGTCCAGAAAGGGCTCGCGCACGTTTTACCGACTTGCGCGCTATCGCAGGCTAAGTAGAGATTTTTTTTGTGAATATTATCGGAGTAGACATGAGGCGGCATAGTGTAAGTGCTCACTGCATCCCATGGAAACCTTTACCCAACCTTAAACAAAACCACATTCATAGATGGTCAGAAATAAGTTTGCCACTATTGAGGTCTGAGACAGGCTGGATACCGTACAAAAATTCGAGGCTACTACAAAATGATTCACGCGATATTCGTCTTTTCTGGAACACGCCCATAATATAATGCGAAGACTAATAAAATCCCTCGAACGGAAAATTGTCTTTGGTAAAAATAACATTAAACACCTACAATAAAGAATGGAATTTCATAATGAAAATAAAGTTAATTCGATAGACTTCATACCATGTATGATAACAACTTTTAGGTTTACTACTGTACACACAATTTTAATAACAATGAGATCGATTTTATCAATAAGTGGTGATTAAATTTGTGAACCAGAATTGTCGGTCTATGAAAGACTGCATTTGAATAAATGAAGAGAACATACGAATATAATAAACAACAAACTACTTAGTTACAAGTATAATGTAAGAATACCAGTCGTATCTAATTCGATTAGCAAGATTATTAACATCAAAGAGAGACTTCAAACGGTAGCGACGCTTACGTATGGCTCAAAGTGTTCGTACAAACATTTATAATAAATATGACACACAATTTATGGACTAAATCGTTTATAGATTCCTCAAATTGCTTTTTTCTGCCTTACAATATTTATGAGATTGACTTTAAATACCTTGTGATTTCTGCTTTTACCATCGCTACAGCTTCTTTAATAATATCACACCGTGTTCAAGGGGCACTCGAAAGCGTATTTATTTTAACAGTCGTTTATTGTTAACTTTTGATATGGAAACAAATAGGTTCTGCAACGAATAAACAACTGCTTTTCCTTTGTGGGCTCACAAAGTTCTTGTCCCTGGATTGAAAACTTGTATTTTATTGTTTGGTGGGTATTTAGTTTCAGAAACAACAAAACGCCACCGGTGAGTGTTATTTTAATACAAATTATTATTATTATAATTACTGCTTCGTAACGTGTTTCACTAAGTATTATCATAAACAAAGTTACAACTATTTACAACTCCTGTATATGTTGACTGTTCAAGATTTAGTTCTTCGAGGTTTGCACGACAATATTGTGTCAATTCAGTATATTATACAAATACATTTATGAAATTCTTTGATAGAAACTCAAAATAACCTTCTTGAACAATATTTACTGGTGGTACATAATACTTTCCATTCAACTTATTTAACCGTGAGTATAGTGTAAGAACCAGCGAATAGAAAAAACATTTGACAAATTACTCAATAAGCTCTCGTGTGAAAAACTTAGTCCTAAACTTGAGAAATACTTTATGAACGATTGCGTACTAATTAAATTTATCAATAATGTATTTTATAGTAATGTACAAGTTATAAGGAAAGCATCTTCTTATCCGCTTAGAGTACTGTAGCAAAGTACAGTATAATACAAACGAGCGAGGGCCCGCGTCCTACCCACGCGACGGCACTATCTTAACATGTGGACTCAAATCGTATACATAATGGAAATATCGTGTTCTGACAACGTTATCGCGACTCATCCCGGACATTTTGTAAAGTGGCCACATATCCACGGCCCGCCTTCTAGCCTAATGTACACTTCTCCGGTGCTTTTAAAGTATGTTCGTCGAGACACGTCGATGTAATTCTGCACTTAGACGGCTTTGCATTTAATACCTAGACGGGTCGCTTAGCGTTTCCAATTTTCTTTACTATATACAAATTGCACTTTACTTACTTGGTGAACTTACTCACTATGTGTCTTAAATGTCTCTTAAAAGTTCATTATTGGCAAAAAGCAACGAATTAAAGAGTGTTTAGTGTTAACAACAATGTCTTGAAATGGCTCCTTAGCAAGGGATTCAAAGAGGGTCGCCACTACTATTTAGACGTTTTGGGCGAGACGCAGTCGCCAGACTGTCAGGCGTCCCGCCACCGGGGACAGCTCTGAACGGTCGCAGGCGTCTGGAACATCCGACAGCACTCAGTGAGGTTTCACCTGTGAATAGAAAGTGATTAGTAATGTTAAAAGGCATGATAAATAGGTAGACGGTCCGGTAAGTGGTTGCCGTCGTCTAGAGACATAAATTTGCAACGTTAGTGTGTCTTTATTGCATTACCAGTCTCGTACCAGTCCTACTGAGGTACTATGTTCTTATCAAAATATATGTAGATATTTATCTCATGGACTATAGGTACATATTTAGTACTGAAATAAGACGTGAGAGACATGTAATGTTTAGTTGATTTTGTGTTTGTTTAAATTGATAGTAAGCTCATATATAATATGAGATAGTTAAGTAAGGTGGATTGATTTCATATTTTCGTTGATCAATTAATTCCGGATTTTTTGAAAAAACAATTATTTATATTTAAATGGTTCCAATTTATATTTGGTAATTTTAAACTAAGATTAATTTAATTTTGTAAGTACATCCCGCAGTAAGTGGTATGAGTGCGTATGGAACCTTAATACGAAAGTCGCCCGTGGCCCGGCGGTATGTGTAAGTATGGACCCGTCCCGGCACCGGCTACGATTTTTTTTGTTTAAAATTGCAAACGAGTTTTCAGCCCCACCATTCACTGCCTGTTAGTTAGTTAGTCCTGTTAGTATTAGGTGTTGACAAGAATACTAGTTGGTAAGTATTATTTAGTAATAGGTGTTAGGACTGTTAGTGTGAGTTAGTTCTGTTAGTAGATATTAATAATCGTACAGCTAGTAATCGTGAGAAATTTTCCTATTTGAAGCTGGTCACAGATGCGTTGCTACCCCTGAGGGCTGGGGTGGTGGCCTCTCGTATAAGTATAACCGGCATCACCCTTCCGAACAGTTGAAAAACAATTATTCCATGGCAAATATGGGTGTAGCGGTGGTACGCCCCGACTCACTCGAACCCCCGGTCCACGGAATGTGTCTGCATAATTTTTTTAAAATACACAGTGGGTTATACCACACCCAAGCCAACGCGATGGCTTCCTAATAATATGTAGAGCCCCACACCACACGCTCGGTCCACCTGAATGTTGTGGCTGGGCAGATACGCAAAAGTCGTAAATGCAAAATGTCATGACAAACGAACTGAGACAATTACCGAGCGTATCATCACACCAGTGGCAGACAGTGTACAGGCAGACTGACTCAGGTATACTGCGGCGTGTATGTCCGGCAATAGCTCACCGAGGCAATAAGTCGGCGGGCGGCCGGCGGTCATCGCGCGGCGTCGCACACGTCGGGGTCGGGCGGGCTGCCGTAGCCGCTGGACGCGTCGTCGGCGCCCGCGCAGCCGCCGTTGTCCTTCTCCAGCGCGCCCACTACGCCCCCGGGACACCCGGCCCCGCCTACGTACCCACCGCTGGGTGACTGGGGAAACAATTACCATCAGATAATGAGTCCGGTAGAATGACACAGCAAACTGGAAAAACTCTAGACTTAGAAAGGCAGCCGCTTAGATCTAGGTATTTATATACTTTCAAACAATTTTTATGTCATACTCTAACTAAAACAACGAGGCAATTAAAATGTGTCAAAGAAAAAGATATTGTTACATTGTCAACGCCGAGCTAAATCATGAGCTTGAGCAGAGGTAATTCGATTTTCAATGTTGGCAATTCCCTTGTCAAGTTCCCAACAGTAGACCGTGAGCGCAATCAAAAAGTCGATTAGAAATGTCGTGCGGCTGAATGGTTCCCTCCACTCGCGCAACTCATAAAATGAAATAGATTCCCCCACATTCGCATTCCGACAAGCGTTCGTACCAGAAAGATTAATGATCACAAAAGAAACATAATAAAGTGGAGATAGAATCTCCCACTAACAGTGTCCTTGTGGGAGTTATTTACTTCGCGGAGCCTACTTTTTCACGTGCCTTTTATTAAGGAGGCGGACATTAAAAAAACAACATACAAGTAGCGTCTTAGATGAGAATTGAAATAACCAAAACTTGTCAAACTGTGGTGTAAAGAATAATTGAATGCGTATTAAATCGATAAATATACCCACACAGCTACATAAAGCCTCAGTTGTTTCTTTCCCTCGGTAATAACGCTGGTTAGCGGCTATTAAATTTACAATAGTTTGATGTGAGAGCGCAGGGCGATCCCCCGACCTGCTTGCGATCCCACAATCCGTATTGGTCCACGTCAGAACAAAAAGTACTAATTGCGCCGTCGTCGGCGACGTGGCGTGTGGTCGGCGCACCACGCTGTGAGAACGGACAATATGGTATAAATGGCTTATAATGATACAATATTAATGACAGTCACTAATTAGAGGCCGAGACCTAAACGGCTGCAAATGTGCTTCGTTTTTATGTCGGTGAAATGTTTAACAAAATGTTAGCACGGCAAAATATAAAATACTTAGCTGACCGATTGTAATTGGGTTGCTTAGAAGCGAATAAATTATTAACCTGTAATCCACTAACTTGTCGCCTGATGTGCGCCAATCCGCTGGGGTTTGCGGCCATACTTGCGAACACCAGTCTCTCCTCGTAATCATACTCGCAAAGTATCTTGTTGTCACACAGATAGAATCTGTCGCCTACACAGAACCTGCACAAATTTATTATGTCTGTGTAACTCGGGTTATGGCTAGTTAAATATAATGAGAGGCAATACGTAGAAGGCATAATGTATTAGCGTTAGATAGCGCATTTACACATAAAATTTTATGTTAACTGTTACTGATTTGCTGTTTAATGCATGCGATCCTAAGAATTCAAACGCAAATTTAATGGATAACAAATTATTTAAATTTAATCAAATGGAATAGGAATGGAAAACATTTTTACCTGTGGTTGCACTGTTGACAGGCGAAACATTCTAAGTGGTAAACGAAGCTCTTCGCTCGCATAACCATTTCGAAGGCGGGAATGACTTTGTTGCAAGCCACGCAATTGCCGGTGGCACCGAATAACCTGTTGATATGTAAAATATTATTGCTAGGTAGACATGTTTTCGTAGAAAATTAAATAGGAGCACTAATACGATTAATTACCTAAGATAATCTCTCTTGCAAAGCATAAGATCGGCTTTGTAGTAAAGCTTTGATCCAACCTCGCCAAGGCGGCAGTCGCAGCAGCCACACTTCAAGCAATCTTCGTGCCAGAACCGCTCCATCGCCTTCAGAAGGAACCTCTCGGTGATGACCTTTCCGCACTGCGCGCAGAGGCGCGCTCCGCCGCTGCCGCCCGCCACTCCGCTGCCCAGACCATACTTGTTATCTTCTTGTTGACCTGTGTATACAATAATACACCTATTTATTCATATTTAAGAACAGCTGTTGGCCGCAACTTCGTCCGCGTGGCTTTAACTGTGTGTGTATCTTCTCCGTGACTTAAATTATCTCTCTTCCGAATTCTATTAACAAACTATAGGTTCTAAGCGTATTAAACAAAAAAACAAATAATTTTCACATTTAATTTTGTAATGTTAGTAAGAAGTAAGTGATCGTAACTGATTGACAAGACTCGCCGCGCCGGTCTCGGCGTCTCGGTGCTATAACACGCATAGCTCATATTGTGTTTTTGACTAGGTATAAGAGAAGATAGGTACTTAACCTATCTTTTTGATTTTATTTGTCTACTTTTCAAACTGGGTAGCGATGTTTAACTTTAAGGGATTCTTTAAAATAACGTTTCTATGTCATTGATTGTATATTAATAAATACGTAAATGATAGAAGACCAATTCATCAAAAATAGTTCAAGGTCTGAATCGGAAATTTGCAAATCACAAATCCTATAGATACAGGTAATTAATGTTTGTATTCTAAAAACTTATTGTTTTATGTTGTAGTTGCCCTACAGCTCAATTACTATAATTTGGAAGTAAGTGGACGTCAAAATATAAGTACGCACGCAATTCGATTGCTCGCGAAATAGATGCGAGCGAGCTAACTTTAATCACAAGTGAGTTGCATGTTATCTGGGGTCTTTTAACTACGAAAATCGGACTTTTTTTTGTCACAAAGCCGTGCTGTTTAGTTGATAATAAGAGCAGGGTTATGAGACGATATATTTTCGTTGGTACACTATAACTGACCGTTTATAGAATCACAATTCTGTTTGTAACCCATGTCGATTACGTATATCAATGCTCCTGAGGACTCAGATGAACCGTCTTAAGAACCGACTCGGAACTTAAACCACGTAAACAATTGCTTATGTGGAGGTAAAATGACCGTTTATAAATGGACATAAACTAAAGAAAGGGGCAGATATAATTCATTCCCACATATTTTATAACGATAGCAATGAATATCATTACATTCGTCGGGTCAGGCCTTTTCCTGGGTTGTATTTATTTATTATACATGTAAAACTCTTTTTGTGACTACTAAACTCAAATACATGTTAAAATTAGGTTTTTACCTGCTACTAATACGAAGATTTTTGCGCTGATAATAAATTCTGAAAATTTTATGAATATGAATTATCAATTTAGCACATGTTTCACCAATTTCTGCCGAAAATCACATGCGCGAAATTAAATTTTGATTAGTTTCCTGCAATTAGAATTCTAATTATTAATACTAACATTCTATTATTATTCATGGAGCCCAACACAGTTATATTTACATTCGTGAGGTCGATAACGCTGTGTAATGCAATTTTAATAACAATATCTTGTTAATGCGAAATTATACAAACAAATACGCAGTGATTAATAACCGCGGCGCACCGTGAGCAGCGCATTCTGTTTCGCTACACACTGGAGGGTAATTGTTCATAATATGAGACTCATTATGCCATTTATCTAGGCTCGATTGTTTTCTACAGTGTAATTGCATCAATTAATTCGAGCAGACGCGTATTGCGTGACGCGGAGTCACCGGTCGCTGACGTCATTAGGATGCGCATACGCATATTTCTCATGCGAAACAACTGCAACATTGTAACAAATATGGTATGATTGTTCAAACGCAACACATAAAAGTGTATGCAGTGTTTTTATAACGAGAACCAAATACCACACTCAGTAATAATAAGTGCAGATACGCAATCCGTACAAATTCATACCGCTTATATCACATTTTTTAAAAGATCTCTCTAGTATTACCGTCGTTCTTGTAAGTATTGGGTTGCATAGAAAAAATATACGATGATGTGTTCTTTATTTTGATGTATAATCCTTGTGGTATTTTGTTTGCAGCATGTGGATGCATTTTGTTTTTGTGCGGGTCTCCACCATTGAATGATTGATTGGAGAAAATATAATGTCAAATATTGTTTGGGCTGTTGCTTGAAAGACGTAATATTACATTAGATAGCTTTTGCATTACCTGTATATTCTTATAGTTTACACTAACGAACTATATATTATCTTATCTGTGCTTAACACTGCTTTAATTTAATAATTATTATTCTCAACAATGTAAGACATAACCTTATCTCTTATATTTATTGATAATAATATGATTTATGTGTAATAACAATACGTGCGATAGTTAGCAATCCAATTTATCGGAGCACTGTCCACTTAATAATGGTGCGCACGTCAAACCAATCAAGGATCCAATTGAAGGGGTAACTAGGTGGACACAACTCGACGCAATCGATCAGTGGCATCGCCGTCCGCCGATACATCTCGTTTATTGGAGCCGACGTCGTGACAATAAAGTTAATTGGAGTATATTAATGACGGATCGTAAATAATAAAGATGACGTACGGCCTTGGGCGTCGCAATTCGCAATTAGTGCGCCGCGAGGAACACGTCGCTGGGTTAAAGGGACCTGTTCCACCGCCGACGAAGAGCTGCAGAGAACGCAGCGAGTCGAGCGGAAAATTGTTCCGGTTTGCACGACTCGATCGCCATCGAGTGTGCTCTACTGCTTGGAGGTACTGTCCGAACGCTTTAGAGACTAGGAACATTTGTTAATGTTATTAGGAATATTTTTGGGTATATAGGTTAGGTATATATTGAGGTAAACTACCTCAATAGGTATACTAATATTTTCTTAACTGTGTTATATCTGAAAACTTATAATCGGCACTATGTATTTAAATCCTTTTTTGTTATAGTTCTTGTAATTTAGCTGTAAGTTTTCCTTAAATGAATACATAAATTTAGCGATACTGCGATTGAAGTTTTTTTCTAGTAAAATCTATTAGTGTGTACGTCGTTCATGCGTTAAAAAAGTTACCATTCATCCGTGGCAAGAACGCTTTAAGAAGTTGTAGATATTTCTAAATAGTACTTATATATTTGTATAATTTATCTACCAGCAAGGTTTTTTCTCCTAATAATTTTTATTACTGAGAGCTATAAAGTTGTAAATTGGTGACTAATAAGTCATACGCGCAAGTAACCGGAGCTACGATTGATTAAAATATTACGTAATTGCGTATACATTTTTCTTGGAGTACGTACATTAGTCACACACAAAAATGAAATCTAAACTTTGAACTATATTATATTATCATAATTCTATAGCTCTTTTATCTATTTGTAATATATTGTATCTAATGGTCATGGTAATTTCTGCCGTGGAATGTTTGTTTTTCCACCATTGTGTAAATGTCGTAAAAATGAAGCTGCCGGTTACCCTTATACCAGAGGAGACCTCCGTCCTCAAGTCTGTGACCGGCAATAAAAAGGTTCGAATAGAAAAAAAAAATCTAAGGATCATTACTGCACAACTATTAATATTTACTAACAGGACTAGCTTACAATAACCTAACCTAGCTCCCACAGTGTTATTACTGAACAATGTAAACCAACATATAATATTAACATTATTAATATTATTAAACTAAAAGTACATCATACAGTCCTATTCAAGATTACAGATTATTACAGATTGTTACAGAAGTGCGGCTGTGGTTGGTGGAAATGCATACTCGTTTGCTGTCCTAATCTTATAAAAAAACAATCCTTTTTTTATTAAATACATGTATCGCTTGTCGTGAACCGACGAGTATGAGACGAGTCAGCATTACCGCCCACCGGTTCTCACTGGATTGTTATTATAGGTACTTGTGCGAGAGTAATTATTTAGTCGGGTAGCAATTAGAATTATTTAAAGCAACAATTAGCGAAGCTCAAACAGAAGCACTTATGGCATTACGCTTTCAATTATACTTTTTAATATATCAAGTTGAAGCGTTCTTAGCTCCGTGGCGTACGTGACTCGTAAACGATCACGCAAGTTAGGCAAAGTCGAAGGTGGTTTGTATCTGTATAAATGTGAACCAGAGCAGCAATTTATTATGAACATTTCCTGTTTTATCGTGGGAACTGGAATTCCAATGGATTATTTAAAAATAAGCGATGATAGCCGAGTGGTTAAGATTTCCGCCTAATCTACTCAAGGGGCCCAAGGTTGAAATCCCAGGGCATTCACCCATGACATTTTTAAGTTATGTGCGTTTTAAGAGATTAAGTATCACCTGCTTTAACGGTGGATGAATACACCGTGAAGAAACCTGCATACTTAAGAGTTCTCCGTAATGTTTCTAAGGGCTTGTGAAGTCTGCCATCCACACTTGGCAAGAGGGCTGGACTATGGCTTAGCCTTCTCACCCTGAGAGGAGACCCGTGCTCAGTAGTGGGCTGGTGATGGGTTGTAATGATGATTTAAAAAATAATTTATTTGTCGGAATTCAGCTCCGATCTTCTTGCCTCCTACTCAGGAGACCCGAGCACCTCTGACTTTGAAGCGTTTGAAGTCTGCTAACCCACACTTGACCAGGGTTGACTATGGTCTAAACCCTTCTGGTTCTTAGAGGAAACCCGTGCTCTGTAGAGTATGGTGACGGGTCGATGATGACTCAAAAGTGTAGAGATAGTTTCGGTAGAATAAAAAGTTAGCAGTAGTGTTTACGGGTACTAAAGAAACAGTATTTTTCCGCGGAATGGCTCTCAGCACAGCGGTTTCTACGATATCGTGCCGCCGGCGTGTTTTGTCCATTTGAGGTCATGCATGTCAATAATGCTATAATTATGGCGCGACTGCGCGTCGTTCTAACAACCACGTCGATATGTCGATTCTTGGACTAGTTATGTTAAACTTTGCGCTTAGAAACATCCTCTTTGCTCATGCTATATGGAAGCAATTCGCATTTTTACTTGCCTTGTACGTTAAGCGAATAGCAAACGGGCATGCAGTCCCACCATCCACTACTGCCCATGGACATCAGTGACAAACCTCGAATAGGCCAGAACGAGACACTTT
>DWLO01000157.1:0-25239 GCA_018245335.1 Dalla quadristriga
CGATACCATTACAGAGACATTCCATCCGCATTCTTGCTAAATATTGTTCCTGCATCGTACATAAACGTCATACCATCAAACTTTTGTCACAAGCGATTTTAGTTTCGAACCCCATGAATATTCAACATTATATTCATACCTTCCCACACGCTCGTATTATTTGGAAGGCACCAGTTCAAATCTTTTGGTATTTATTCATCCTATTTGCATTCCAAAATGGTTTATTGAAATTTAGTCGCAATCAAAGCTGGCAGAAAGCTTGGCTCCAGTCAAGAGAGGACGTAGGAAGGGGATGACTTTTAAACGACAAAATCATTTAAAAGCTTAAAGCTTTGAAATGCAAAGTTTGATACCGATGTTTTTTTTTCAATTGCACGAAACGGTGAACAAAGTTCGCACAGGCAATCTGGCTATGCCTCTGAAATACGGCTTACTTTTTAACCAACCACAAAAAATAAAGTGAATTTATGTGGCTTGCCAAAATTACTAACGCTGATACAGAAACTGGGGTGTGAATAAATAGTTATTTATCAGACAACAGTAATATGAGCCCCGCTGCCCTAAATGCCAACTATATAATTAAAAAAAATATATCAATTAAATATTTGTTGCTAACCAAATAGCTGAGACTGAAAATTAACGAGATGGTTATTCTCATTACGTGAAATATAAATTTCTTTTGAGAATTAATATCTTAAACAACTAAATTTAGGTACGAATTTCCATATTTTTTATTAAGAAAGAAACACTGTATACAGAGTGTTTCTTTTAAGTGGGACCGTTAGGCGACATCTGAAACCATAACAGATACATGAAATCTGTCTTATTTACCTCTTGATCATTTTTTATGAAAACGATTGGACTAACATTATTGGTATTTCATCAAGCGTGAGTTCTCCACAAAAATTAGTAAAATTTTTGTATTAGTATTGTTTCATGGTATCGGAGTGAGCAGAAGTTATTTAATGTTTTCATAAAAATAGATCAAGAGGTACGTACCTGTACCTACCTAAGATTAAAAGAAACATTCTGTATACAGTTCTAAGTATTATAAGTAAATCTTAAACAAAGAGCAAACCGAAATAAATAAAACATATTTTCATTCAAACTGTTTCACTTCAGTTTAGAAAAAGTTTTTTTACTTGTACACAAAAGAATGTTTTTCTAGGTATAATAACTTTTCACAAATATCGTAAAAACAGGTCAAAGTACTCGTAAACATCAGAACAAAAGATCAACGCCTTCGTTTCCGCATTGCGTCTCTTTCACGAAGTTTGTTTAAATTAATAATCAGGACATAGGCCAATGTGTTTACCACATAAACTGGTTAAGAGAGAGAGAGAGAGAGAGAGATGCGAAACGTGATAGTATCCAGTTAGAATCATAATGAATAAAACTAGTAATAATAGAAATAGTAGTAACTAGGGAATCGTTATGCGGGGGTGTGAGTGTGTAAGCGTTTATTTATTTATTTAATGTTGTTACCGTGTCGTTATCGACTTATATCTTCTGTAATTTATGTATATATGTCTGTAAGTATGTATATATGAATGTTGTATGTATTTCTATTGATATTTATGTATATTATTGTATTCATCCCTTATGCATGTTTAACGAGTATAGATAGTTCACTTTTACAGTTTTATTGCTAAATAATAATTAATTATATTTGAACCTACCAAGCATTCTCAACAGCACTTAGGGCTGACTGGTAGACAATGCCATGAGGCATTAATTATGCCCTTTATAAACCTTAGGTTAAGGATTACAAAAATTTAAATAAATAAATGTTTACCCTACAGTACAGATTTGTCTAAATTGCGTTCTCGTTGAATGTTCAAGTACAACAAATGAAAATAAAAACGAGCGAGGACGCGAACACCAATTAGTTTATCATTGAGACCCTCGTTTATTATCGAATAGGGAAGTTTTATTCCACTAAATTCCAATTTACCAATAGTAGTTCCGTACAATGGGAACAACCATCCACGGTTCATTTGAATCAAGTAGCGAGCAAGAAACCTACGTAGGAAATAATTATTTAGCAAGTACTAAATAACGTTATCTTTGATTACACACTTTGACTAACAAATTGATTAACCATTATTCCGAAACCCAAATTTCTATTTTTATACGAGTCTAGACAGCCCGGAGTACTCAAATTCTAGAGGAATTCAGGACACAGCTTCATAACAAAACAAAACAATTTTCTAACCTATTGTAAACAAAGCACCATTGTAATACGACCTAAATTCGAGTAAACGGTTTCATCGTAATATTTTAAGGACATTATATTTGCGTAGTACTCTGCTCTAGCCTTATGGAAAGTGTTTGCAGAAACCCGTACGTTTTCCGCTCTCTATTTCAATTTTCAGAGAATTTTTTATTAGATTGACAAACAATGTTTGCGTTCTTAGTCTGATTCGCATAGTCGCATACTACCAAACGAGTCATGGCAAACATGCTGTCTCACCAACCACTGATGCCCATAGACATCTGCGATAAACCTCAAATTGGACTGTGAGAGAAACTGTTAGGTAGTTAGTTGGTCCTGTTAGTAGTTGTTAGTATAGCTTTAGATAGGAATATTAGTTGGGTAGCATTCTTTAGAAATTGGACTGTAGGTTTCAGGACTGTAAATGTATTTTAGTCCTGTTAGTAAATATTAGTAATCCTACTTAGTAATCGTTATAGAAGCGCTCGTGGTCGCGCGGCGAGTATCAATCTTAATTGTTTGAGAATATTAAGCCGCACCTGTTCCGGACGGCAGTTGGATGGGTGACCGCTAGCGGCAAAGTTTCCTTGAGCGCTTCCTTGTATCGGAGGGCGGTTGTTATCATTAGATAACAGTCGCTAAGCCTTGTTGGAGGCCTTCAAGCGGCCTAAAAACTTCCGACACTCGGGTTGGCCACTAACCCCTCCACCAGCCCTCCAGCCCAGCGTGGTGATTATGGGCAAATCCTCCTATTTTTGGGAGAGGCCTTTAGTTCAGCAGTGGAGTGTTATAGGCTTTTGATGAAGAGAGAAGTGCCGTAACAATATCAATAAATAAAAATAAATAAAATATTTTATATTACCTATTATCTCACGGTCGGTTGGTAAATTTAAATTGACAACGAACACTCTCTCAGGAATATCTCATGTCGACCACGTTGAAAAGGTTCATAGGAAGGCGGAAGGTGTAGTTTAGGAGAACAAATTTATATTCCTGTGCGGATCAGCACTTTGGAGCTAATAAAATATTAACAAGATCAGAATTTATGCTTCATCATCAACGGTGTTTCATCATACATATTATACTTAGGATAGGATTAAGAGTTGTCGGGGCAATGAATAATAAGGGCCTCTTGCTGGGGCTGCCAAGCGTTTCTATTACCTTCATTCTGACGTTGGATTTATGATTGCGTTTGGCATGTAATTTTATTACAGGTGCTTTTGTCAGTCTAGCCTACTACTACCTGAACTAGGTTAACCTAATTTAAACGAAGTTAAACATACCTATATTGAAATTCATACACGAACTAATAGCAAACTTATTTGCGCATGAGGTAAACACTCGATATTTTAAAATACTGATTATAATGATAAATCTTGCAACAAGCCTTTTAATTTGCACCGACCCTAAAATAAAACTGAATGAAGTATTATAATGAATTTTATGAATGTATTATTAATTGAATATCATCTGTTTTCAGTGAAGGAAAACATCGTGAGTAAACCTGCACGCCTGAGAGTTCTCCATAATGTTCTAAAAGGGGTGTGTAGTTTGCCAATCCACACTTGGCCAGCGTGGTAGAATATGGCCTAACCCTTCTCATCCTGAGAGGAGGCCCGTGCTCAGTAGTGAGGCCGGTAATGCGTTGTGATGATTATGATTAATAAATTGTATTTCCGAACTTGGCTGAAACACTGCCGTGTGTATATTGTATCTTAAACAAAATAATAATTATCATTATCGTCGCGACTTTAAAGAAAATTTATAAACACTTACTTGGATGCACCCACTATTCAGAAGTGTTCAATCAAGGAGAAGCATACCATGAAGCTATTACATTAATGCATATGTTCTCCTCTGCACAGTTTATGCTTGTGCAAACACATCAAAATAAGCCCACATTTCACTTTCAATAATTTCATATCAAATATTACAGAGTGCCCAAACAGCTCGAAAGTTTCTCTCGCCTTTCCTCAACTCCCGTACATTCCCAAAGTTCCTGATACATCCCAGAAATGCGCCCGCAAAACTACGCAATGCAGAGATCCAGCCACGAACGCGTTTGCCTTACGCATAAGTTTCAAAAGAAATAAAGGTCCGGCGACATACGCACGTACTCACATACGAGTTGTGTTGATGTTGAAAAATTAATATTTAATTATTTTTCACGAGACTTCGCCCGAGGCACCGCCTTCGTCAAATTCCCTTATCTATCTATCGCACAGGGACTTTTTCCGGGATAAAAAATCCTGTCACTCCCGGCTCTTGAACTTTTTCCGGTATTAGAAATAGCTTGTGTCAGGCTCGTAAACTATCTCTATGCGAAAAAAACAAGTCGATCCATCGCTCTGTTGCACCGTGAAAGAAGGACAAACCCACTAACAATATTTGCAATATAGTTTTCTATTCAGTATAATATGTACCATTAAACACTGATAACAAAATTAAAATATATCAATGACTAGAGGAGCCATAGGTCAAATATGTCTTTATTAATACATACATATTATATTATCTTCCCCATGAATTTACCACTCGAATAAGCATTAAAAATAATGACTGTCAGTAAACTTTATGTCTACGTCGTAGACATAAAAACGTTAGCGCAGTCCATGTCTACGTTAATATTAAAATATTTAGGACTTACGGAGGATAGCTCAGAAGGTAATTTTAGGTTTTAGGACCAATAAAGGTTTTTTTACAATAAAGGTCAAATGAACCTAGAAGAGGTTAATCTCTCATTTTGTATTTGACCTCGCTGAAGGATGGAGGTCCAAAGGTATCAAGAGGCACGCTTGTAAAAAATTATACTCAATTGTGCTTATTCAAGGTTCTCTTGACTAAGTTCAAATTACTTACAACACTGGGAACACACAAAACCAGCAGGGAGTTCCATTCAAGTTGATCGTTCTTTTCGCTATATTGTTTGACCCCAATCTGTTGTTGAAAATGCTTATACGATTCCAAGTCGGCATCCTAGTAACACACTTGGCTAACTAACGATACGCAATGCAGACGCCGAGGCTGCGTTTCAGATACGCCGTAATTTAGTTGAATTAAGGACGTGTTCACGCAAAACAGGGGACACCTAGTATTATGAGCTAAAAGCGCTCTTTAGTAGTTTCAAATAATCTTGCGTTCAATGCAATAACATTAACATTAAATCATCAAAGCATATTTGAAAACAATGCAAGCGTACTCGTTAGTATGTCACTTTAGGATCATTAATTAGTATCTCGTAAAATTATGTCTTTGATAAAACTGCGTACATTCAAACGGGACATATTTGGAACGTACGCCAAACCGATTTTTGAGTTGGGAAATGTGATAAGATTATTATTATTCACAACACTTATCTTCAACTTTGTCACAATTTTAATATCACCGGCACCACAATGTTGGTGTGAACTTTGGCGCCAAAGCTTGCTCTAACGTTGGGAGTTTTATGTTTATAAAAGGATTTTTTTTATTATGCAACAAGCCAAGTAACCAAGCCAAGTGGGCCAAGAAAAAGGTTTCCACATTCTGCAAATTAAAATTGTATAAAAGCCCTAAGAGCGAGTAATTGATCCAATATAACGTCCAACGCTACCTCCAAGGGATTACCTACCAATACGAATGTTGGCGCCAACGTATGGAGCGGGTCAACAACCCCACTACGCTATGATTGTAACAACGCTTGCACACCAACACCGTAACCGATCAACCAATTATTTCGGACCAAGTTCGGAACAACGCGGCGACGTGATGGCGATGACGTTTGTCCACCGCGCCAAGATTGCCGGCGTCGAACTAAAGGCAATAGTTTATGCATCGACGCTGACAACGGCTAGGTAGACAAGCTCGTACGTGTTTTGTATTACCGGCACTTAGGTCCGTCACAGTCTCTGGTCGATTTCTAGCGGTAGCCGGTATGATGACGGCACTCTGATGACGGACGTGTGGTGGACAAGCGGCCATAGTTACACCATATTATTAAAATCGGGATTTTAGTCCAAACATAAATTATCTGTTCTCCTTGTCATCGGCAAAATTACAATATCATATTTAATTCGAATCCTTTTTAAATAATTGGCGGCGTTCTTTTCACCGCACCGGTGGCATCAACAGTCAGCATTCTATACCCAACTCCTTACAGTATGTACGCTAATCCGGCGTTGTCATCTCGAACTCTGTGATGGCGTCGGTGGGCAAACGCCGTCAAATTATTTTTCTTATCGCACGTCGGAAATTTCCTCCGTGTCACACGTATATCGGCTTATTGAGCAATCCCGCTCGGAATAAGTAATGAAAGCAAAGACAAAAGAAATCCTCGCCTAAGCTTCTTGGATACATGACGGAATTAATAATAAAATTACGGGACAGCAAAGCTTAAGAAGTAAAATGGTTGGTTTTTTTTATGATGTACACTTTAATTATTTTCCATTTTCTGTTCCACTATTATAATTTCAGGAATTAGTTTACGGAATTATTTTTAAAACATAGTTAATAATTTCCGAAATGCGCTAATTAATTAATTGATAATCAGTAAATTTTTTTCCTACAATAATATTGAAGCACATTTTTCATAAGTCTATCAGGACTTTTACAGTCATTGAAATATGTTAGAATATGCGAGCGAGAGAGATGCTAAAAGTGACAGTCCTTAAGACGACTGTCTTCTTAAGAGAACAGAATTCAATAAACTCCATATCAAAAATTAAGCCCCGTTCAAACTTAAATTATTTATTATATGACCATATCATTCGCTACAATTTACTTACAATTTACTGACGAAATACAAACTGTTATGTTAAGTAATTAAAAGGCTCTACATTTTTCTTCTCATTAAGAACCGGGAATTTTCTTACTCATTAAAAATCGCTAGTTAAGTGCTCTTTAGCTTGCTTAATATTCTTACATCAATAAATGCAAACACAATGGTATAACGAACGGCCTTAATACATTACTAGATTTTGCCCACGGCTCCGCCCGCTAAAAATTGTTTTTCCATATAAATTTATGCAGCGTAGGTACTCCGAGATCTTCAAATGGCAGGATTTTTCCAGACTTATATTTTTATATAACGTGTTGATGTCGTATTTTACTTATTTGACACAAATAAAAATACCAATATTCGTGGCTGGAGCCTTCCAAATGAAGTAATTTCATACAACTTTTAAACCACAATTTCACCCCTTTAGGGGTTGAATCTTGCAATTTACAGCGACAACTGTCAGTCAGCGGCCCAAATAATTATGTAGACCTATTTCGTCGACGAGATCAAGGTTGAGCGTGTCTTCAGCGAATTGCAACCATGGTATGCTGTAGTTCTCCATAATGTTCTCAAAGACGTGAAATCAGCCAACTGCTGATTTAATTTATGATGAAATTAAACCCAGGACTTTGTTCAGAACACCAAAAATAAGAGTGGGCCTAATATTCTGTAATACTTCTGTATACACGTAACACGCCGACGTTTTCTTTTAGCGCTGTCAAGAGATTTATCAAAGGTAACATTTTTATAAACAAACTCGAACGTTTTACATTACGTCCCTTTACATAATCCACAGGTCGACAATGTTTATGCGGCGAAATGTGTTACACTTAATGTGTTGGTGACAAATTAATGTTATGAATTATGCAAACAGTAGGTACTTTTAGCGTTCCCTCGTCCGGCAACGACAAGACCCTTTAGTTTAAGGTGTTGATTGTCAATATTCATGTCCGCATCTTCAATTTACGAGAGCCATTTAAAGATCAATCTTTTAGTAAGTTTAAAATTAAAATAATCCACTCTCTGTTACATAAATGCTACTATTTTATTTTATTTTTTAATTTTATTTATTTTCCTATTCAGTAAATAGTTATCTGCAGGACATTTAATAATTTGATAATATAAATTTTAATTTTAATTTAATATTATATTTATATTCTGGACATTCTGGGATGTCAGGAAAACCGGGAACGCATATCTAATCGGATGTATATTTGCTTAAAGTTTATTTTTTACCCCCAATGTAAAATGTGTATGTAGGGTGAAGAGTAGGGTTGGCGTGTGTTAGTAAAATAATAATAAATATATTAAAACAAATATTTTTTTAAATTAAATACTATATCCTGATAAGGCATACCTAAATACTATCTCGGTTACGACAACTTAAATCAGTATCTATCGCTGGCTGAAATCTGACGTTAACAATTCTCTATCTGTTTGTGTTAAACATGACGATGTTAACAAGCCGCTGCCATAATTTCAGCAGAACTGTCTACCTATTTGTTTTAATCTAAGCCCGAAACGGTGTATAGTCGCTGGAAGGTACCAACTTAATAAAACTTGGAAAATTCAGCTTATACGAGTTCGTAGCTTCCATCATACCAGATGCTACAGCATATGTGCTGTTTCAGACTGCTCGAAACAGGTATTATGAAATTTAATAAAAATGGTAAAATGTAGCTTTGAAAATATTTGTAGCTTATAACATTTTATCAGATACTATTGCGGATAGTGTTCTCTATGTAAAGAGCGAAGGTTATTCATATACCGATTTGTATAACATCTTACTAATTAAATTGTTATAAAAGCGAAAATTAGTTTGTTTGTTTAATTCGCCTTCACGGCTTAACCATACAACCGATCTTGATGGAATTTGGTAGATATATAGGAGATGGTCATATGACACTTTTAAATCCGAATATTTGTATAGATCCTAAGGGAACGAAGTATCGGATCATCGCTGATCATAATGATCATACTGATATTTACTTATAAGATAAAATGTAAAAAAAAAACTTACCACAAGCATTAACTACATAAGTCGCATCTTATTATTAATATGCGAACCATATAGTTATGAAAGGTACGTCCATAAATCAATTAATTACCTGTAACATTATAATTTAACAATAAATTAGTCAGTCAATATATTACAATGTCCTTATATAATAATTAATGCTTCCTCTTATACTTTGTTGCTGGTAGGTATTTTATTAATAGGTATTGGCCTTCTAAACATACTCGTATATATTTATCCATCCATCCATCCATCAGTCTAGACGTTCACAGCACTGCTGGATATCCCCCCTCCTCCCCTAATCGACGGCACTCCGCCCGGTCCTGTGCCCTCTGAACCCAGCGGTTAACCGCTGTTTTCTTCAGGTCGTCCGTGCACCTTGTAGAAGGGCAGCCTGTGCTCCTATTTCCGAGTCGTAGTCTCCATTCGACCTATCTTCCCCATCGGCTATCAGTCCTTCGAACAAACGAGCGAATACTTTATCCAACCTCTGTCAATCGCGTGTAATAACTGCGCATTCAATCAAACAGAATATTTTTCATGCTTGTTAGTCTCACAAGTTTTCCGTATTCATTATTGTATTATACATAAAACATTCCGCCGGATAGCATGACGGGCGACAGTTTGACTGCCGTAGCTTCGAGCTGATTGAGCACTAAGTGAAAAAGTCTACGCGAAATGCAAATAGCAAGATCTGAGGGGTTCTGTATACGATGATTCGGCAATGATATTATAAGAGAGGAAGTAGATATGGTACTATTTTTCTACACAAAGGTTGCCTGGAAGAAATCGCCACTGAAGCGATAAGACCGCCTTTTGGTCACTACCAACTACTTTTGGTTACTGTTTTAGTAAGTACACATTGTTATCTGCTGTAATAATAAATTGTATAGTGTACAACAAAGGATGTTTTGAAAATAATCAAAGCGTCAAGACAGTCAAATTCAGACAATTGTCGTAATTGACCTTCTTCAGACGCAGCTTTTAACAGGTAGTCATCTATTTCTGTATCAGACCGTTTCATTGACGTTGACGGTTCCGTGGCGCGTTGGTTAGTGACCCTGACTGACGAACTGATCCCAATTCGTTCCCCGTCGGTGCAAACATTTATTTGGCAGATAAATGTTTTTACTTCTTGGGTGGGAGGGTCTTGGGTGTGTTACATTGTGTTGTTTTCTGTATGTGTCCGCCACCCGCAACACGGAATCCTTTTGCAGGGGTGTGAGTGCGTAAGCGTTTATTTATTTATTTCCGCATTATCATTCACATCCACGTGGCACGTCATAGCGGTACAGTCTTGAAACCCGCGCTGTATGAACATAAGTTATTTAAGTTTTTAATTAAATTTTTTATCTTGACTTAAATATCATTAATTTTCAGATATTTCCCATATATGTATAAATTGAAAAAACTTGGTTGTCTTGAAATTGGTGGGCTAGTGGTCGTAACAGATTATGGAAATGATACCAGTAAAAAGTTATCGTCCACTCGGGAACACCAAAACTCAACCTCTATTTCGTAAATGTTGTTACGTAAACTTAATACAAAAATACCGAGCGTATTCCCTTCAATTCGTTAGTTTTGACAGGCGTTATTGCGGTGAAGGAAACGTCAAATTTAATATAAAGACAGTAACGAAACAAAACCATGAACATTATATGTACGGTTTTTTTTTTGTTGAATAGCAAACGAGCATGCCGTCCCAACGATCTGCCGCCTATAGACATCTGTGACAAACGTGGAATAGGACTGTACGAGGGAATGTGAGTTAGTGAGTTGGTCATGTTAAACAGGAGTATTAATTGGTTAGTATTCATTAGTAACTGGACTGTGGGAGTTAGGACTGTCAGTGGAAGTTAATCATATTAATAAATATTAGTAATCCTTAGTATTTGTCATATTCTATAAGCTGGTCACAGATGCATTGCTATCCCTCAGGACTGACGTGGTCGCCTCTTGTATAAACGTAACCGGAATCCTCACCTTACTGACCGGAACACAACCGTCACACCGTCAGTGACCCTGCCCGATGAGGTTCGATCCCCAGCCGGGTCAGACATTTATATGGCAGATAAATGTTTGTACTCGGGTATTGGGGCGTTAAATTGTGTTGTGTTTTCTGTGTGTGTCTGCCACCCGCAAAACAGGAAATCCTAGTGCGGGGGTGGGAGTGTGTAAGCGTTTATTTATAATTATGATTTGTAGTGGACACGTAGTGGACACGATTTGCAGTGGACATGTTTTCATAGAGGTCACGAAATATCAGATAGGGATACCAATCAGTGTATAAAATTGATCTAAAATAAGTTATTATTATTTAAGATCATGTTAAAGTTGCAAAACATTGAGGATCCCTAATTTATTAATTGAAATACATAATAATAAGTAAGCGAATTTGCAACGCATGAGTGAGGAAAGACTCTCTTTGCTAATCGGTCCAGCAGACCAGGTAAAGCAAAAAGGTCTGTAACGACGTGTCTTATGTTTGAGCGGAGAATTTACACTTTCATACATGAATGGATGCTGTTATTCCTTTTTCTTTTAACAGCTATTCTTCGGAAATCCGTTTCTCCGGAAATCCGTTTCTCCTAATAAAAATGTAATAACTTTAGCAATTTCACACTCGAAATAACCGTTTCTTAATAAAATACGACTTTCATGTTTATTTTACCCGTACAACATCATGTACGTAAGTGTTGACGTGGCCTTATATACCCTCTTGATGACTGAATTGTATCAAATGGAGCAGCAGAATGCTAAATGAATGTTTTTTTATGTATATAAGATAGCAAACGAGCATGCAGGTCCACCCATCCGCTGCCGCCCATATCATTTGTGACAAACGTCGAATAGAACCGTAAAAGGAACTGGGGATGTTAGTCCAGACAGTATGAGATGTTAATAGGAATGTCAGTTAGTCAGTATTCGTTAGTATAAGGAATATGGACGATAGTAAGTCCTGTTAGTCGGTGTTAGTGATAGTCCGGTTAGTAGTGGTTAGTAATAGTCCTGTTCGAAGCTGACCACAGATGCGTTTCTACCCTTGAGGAGTAAGGATGGTCTCCTCAGAGCTTTTCCACGTAGCTGCCCTGTAGCTAGCTGTATATAGATGCCACGTAGCTGTATATAGATTATTATTATTCCTCTTTTTCTGTTTTTTCGCTGTCCACATACAAGCAAAACATTCGTCATAGCAAAAAGCCAGTCACAGTAAACGAATTTTAGGAGCTGAAAAAGGAAAATATGTTTGCAGCGAAGCAGACAAACCAATTCCACGTACCGGGGGATTGAAAGCGCCACGAGTATGTTTCTGTACCTGAGTCGAGACCGAGGCATTATTGTTACCAATTCACGTTTATCGATAAAACTCATTAACCCCACTCCTGCCTTTTGTAAGGTGTTACCTATGCCAAGGTTAACTAGAAGAAAAGAAAGGAACGCCTTTTAGCCACCTATCCATCATTTCGGAATCGTGATTATTTACTCTCGTAAATATAATATACTTCTTGATACGTGTTGTATTTTATTCCATTTACATTTTGGTAGACTCTTTTCAACTTTTCCTCATCTACCCAGGGTTGACTGGTAGAGAATGCCATAAGGAATTTAGTCCGCCCATTGTTGTATATTTTAAGAGGTGACAATAAAGTTTTTAATAAATAAAAATAAATTGATATTTATTCGGTGAATGTTTATATAGAGTGAATTAATGTTGACTACTCCTTTGTATCTCAACCTAACTATCCCGGCTCAGCCTTAGCCTTCTCGTGTCTTGGCCTCCGACACGAGAAGACGCCATTTCTCTCTGTCCTGAGCTACTTCCCGCCAGTGCTCGACATTAAATCGCTGCAAGTCCTTCGTGGCCTCATTCACCGTCAATCCACTTCATATTTTTTCTTCTTTAAAGCTACATTTCCTAGTTAACCCCAAATTTCATCATGATCTGAATATAAATAGCAGTTAACATTACTAGCGCTAAACGTATTAAATGTTTGACATATTTTGCAACCGAAAACAATTCTGCGAGAAGCAACAGTAATGTTCTAATTAATTTTCATCGCGCGGGAGTTGGCCAAACCAACAAAGTGCTGACTGAGCGGAATTTGGATTCGAATTTATTTTATTGCTAGCCCTAAAAGTTCATGTCATACTGAATAAAAACCAAAAGCGGAGACAAATTTTCATAAAGCCATCAAGCGGATGACTATCTCAGCACTGCAAGTGTTGTAAAATCTGTTTCTACGTGTCTGACCTTGGGAAAATACTACCGCCACTTTTATTCTGAACACTGCACACCGCATTTTGCGAACACTTTACTAATATCATCATTATCATTACTATCCTATTACAGAGTACGAGCAGTTTTACAGAATGAGAAGCGTCCACACATACCAGAAACACTCACAGCACACAAAACCATCTAAACTCGCCTTCATGAGCAGCATCGCACTGGTTCAAGCCAAGATACGTACGTAGCTGGCTTGGATCCAAGTACTCAACATTAGGTGGACTACAATCCAACAGCAGTATACAAACGGTTTCTTCCATAGGACAAAACAATTTAAAACCATGTGTATGTATTGTCATTGTAATGTCTATTGTTTGACTTTTTAAAATACGCGTCGAACCTCCTCGGTTCAATTAAAAACTAAAACCACGATTAGATCAAAGTTACCAAAAATCTACGTCTTGTAACGGGGTTCGAACCATTTATTCAAAGTAGACGTACCTATATATCTGGAAGTGTATGAAACTATTGGTAGGACCAATATACCAGTTTTCGCCGGAATTTTCCCAAAACCTTACAAAACCCTCGACCGTGCAGTCTCCCGCCAATAAATCTCGCGTTAGCTGCACCAGCGAGCGGCACTGGCTTAGTGCACCAAATACATTTTGAGCTCGAGCCACATTAGATGTGCCAAAAATATCCTCCAAAATTATTTGCTTTTATCGTTACCAACTTACTAGTGCCTCTAACGGCATAGATCTTCTATGAAAATGAGAGGGGTTAAGGACGAGGTCCAATATGTTAATATACGATATGCGAAGTCAATATGGCTGTCAAATGGAGACTACGAACCACAGTTGATAGTTGATGTGTTTAAGACGTCAGCCTCCAGTTGAGTCCAGGTTCTAAATTACAAGGCCTATTGCAACCGATCTGCTGGTTAATTGTGTAACTGAAGGCGAGACTGTCCAAATCACCTTGATGTGATTTTCGTGCAAATTTGAACTTTAAAGTCGCCGGTCGGCTCCACCAACCATACCTGGCGAATTTTTATTTCGATTGCGATAATAATAGGCTTCTTACAACATTAATCTTTCCACCAATCCGCATTGGAGAAGCGTGGTGAAGTACGGTCCAGGCCTACTCAGTGGTAAGGAGATACCCATGCCCTGCAGTGGGCCACGATGGGTTGCAGCCAGCAAACATGTACCATTTGAAAGACCATTAAAGACCATTAGATTATAACGTATTAAAGCTGATTATTCGATGCTACGACGTCATTTCACATTTCGTGTTCGATCCCGATATTCACGTACCCCGCGGCGATACACCGAAAAGCTCGCATAATATCCGGACTGAGTTTATCAATTCGTAGTAAGCATTTCCCGTTCCACCGCTACGCTTTTCGTAGATGTTCTCGTAGCCGTAGCGGGCGCGTAGCGACGTCGTAAATCTCCGTATGTAATCCACAGAACGTGTGGTAATCCGATGTAACATTTCGGTAGTGGCTTCAGTTATCTTTGATCATATAGAAAAGTTGATAAATGCTGTAAAAAGATCAAACATTCACTACGTTTAGAAGCGATGCGAAAAACCATTAGAGTATTCGAATATTTTTGGTATTAAGAATAACTAATAATGTCTGACATAAAGTAATAATAATATAATAATTACAGCATCGTAGTAAGCGACAAACATCATTTAATTTTTTTTTACAAAACTGTTTGACGGATTACAGACTTAGGGACGTAGGATTTTTACCTACGTTTAAAAAATAATTGCGTGAACTAATTCGTAAATATATACTACCTAGTGAAACAGAATCAAATTAATGATTTTTTAGTCGAGAAAATTTCACGTTATCGTATCTTTTTTTTTGATAAACATGCTTGTTGAGTATGGGAGTTCAAAAACAGTATGTTAGAATATTTAAAAAACAAGTGATTGGAACACATGTCTACGTACCATAATACACAAAAAGCAAATTACATACAAAAGTAATTAAAATTACATATGCAAATTTCACACAACATTTGTAAAAATGAAAACCTTGGTCTGCAAAATTGCAAGCCTTTTACAGTGTTCATCATCCCCTTAACCGCTATAATTTCAGCGCCGACCGAATTTCCATTTGCTTGTCACGAGAAGATAATTAACTTTCAGTAAACCGCAAACACGGCAAACAGCGACAGCAAATTAATTAATTTCTATGAATGACGAGTAAATGTAAATAAAAAACCAACATATTATAAACTACACTACTGAACAGCGATTCACGCAAACATCGCTTTTCATTAATCTTTTGAGAGGAAAGCGAAGCAGCTGTCGAAAAAAAAGTTTCGTTTGTGGAATAAATTTATTATTACTAACTGCTTAAGGTTGTCTGGCAGAGATCGCTATTCTGTGATAATACCGCCTTAAGATCGTCTTAACATCGATCCTCACCTGAAAATGAAGCGGACGGATCACGGACCAATCACGGAGGACAATGGAGTCTTAAAATGACAGTGATGCAACAATTTAATGTACGTAAATGGTGAGATGGCTATAGTGAGCGCACGCTCCAAAATAATCAACGTTAACACCAAACATCATTAAAAAAAAATCAGAAACTATTTGACGGAATATAAATTTATATGTTTTATTTTTTCCGAAATTATTACTTACTCAAAAATAATTCTGTGAACTAAGTCGTAACAATATAGTAGAGGCACAGAAAATAGATAATAATAAAAATCTACTTCATAATTTTTTTTACTCGAGAAAATTTCAAGTAAGCCTATTGCCTTTTCTAGGACACTTGAATCATATAGTCAAGAAACATGTTCAAAAATTTGGTTCATAATCCTATAAATTAAGGAAAACTTGTGGAATTGAAAACACACTAAAAACCGTTGTATCGCCTTAATATTGTTCTGTGTCTCAAATACTGGTGTAAATGTAGTTGCTTGGTGGACGATTAAGCATGTACACATTGTATTGTAAAAAGCCTTTTTTATAAAGCCGGTATAATTAAATTGAAAAAAATGGAAACATACAATATTATACTTAGATAGGAGGGGGGACTAATATCTATTTTAAATACGTTATTAGAACACACATTGCACTGCAATGCATATGCTGTGTAAAGTTTGTCCTTGTCTCATTCTGTTTAAACCGTTTGTTACCGGTCCTAAGATACGGAACCAGAAAAACTGATAAACAGAAAAAAATTAAGGGTACCTACACGCGAAATATGTTACACGGCTCGTGGCTTAGTTGAAACTTTTTGTACAGCTATAAAACAGAACGAACGCAATGTGTTGTTGTACAGAATTTAACCCCCTGCTAGAACAAAAGCCAGTGTAGCCGCCACGTATTGTAGCGCGACAATTCCGCTAGGTGGAGCCACTAAACAATGTCGGCAAGCGGCTTGTTGAGCCGACTATGCGTATTAAAACTTTTATTACAACAACGTCACTAACTACGCAGTATTTTGTAAGCGTCGTTATAGGTTGTAGTGGAACTTCTTCACACGGAGGAGGAAGTTTAAACAGAATGCAAATGCTTTAAAAATTACTTGATTTTTTTTGTTTTAGTTTTTCTAACGGTTGTGAGTTAGTCACCGCCAAAAAATCAACTATTTAAAATCGGGTGAAAATCATGCGCATAAGAAAGGCCAAAAAATAATAAAATTGCGTAACAATATTGTAGATGTACGGAAAGTAAGTAGGCAAGTAATTTTAACACACAAAAAATACGCACGCAAGTGTTTCCGAGACGTGTCAAAGGACGGATTGGAGAGATAAATCTAACAGAGGTAGGTATAAATAACTAAATGCACGCTTGCGAGTGCATGGCTGAGGCCAAAGCTTTCACGTTTTTCAACTCACTCAATATTCACTCGGCTTGCTCGTTACTTTTCGAAGCGTATAAAGTAGTGAACATTTACCCTAATGTATACGTTCAGCGTTGATAAGATTCTAAAGCGGTTAGTGGCGTATCGGAAGTTTCAAGTATTTCCAGTATGAAGTCAGGGTTATAATAAGTCCTTAACCCGTTCGATGCGGCAACAAAGATCGCCATTATATCTGTTGTGCGGTTAACCTATACACATGTCCTACACCTGGATGTAAATTTAAAACCGGGTCATAGCGTGTCGCGCGCCTGGATGTAAAATTAAAATACGCCGATCAGCGTGCGCCACGACGACAAAATTAGCAGACGAATGGTCAGAAAAAATAAATATACTTAATAATAGGTAGGCTTCAATTTGTATTGTACAATTAGACAAGACGCTGGACGGAAGTGCCTGTTATTATAATAAAAGCCCAGTTACGACAGAGGGTACTTGTAAAAATAGCGATCCTCGTAAAAATAAATTAACACAATGATAAGTGCTTTGGTATGGTCCAGTTTGACAGGGAAAACGGAAGATAACAACTTTCACGGAAAATTTTGATAATTAAGCATGATCGGTATGATATTAAAAATGCATAAATATTTAAATTGTATTGTACTTACGACGATTTTTGTACTTTGGAACGTGAGTGTAATTAACGTCGGCTTTCTAAGATGGTCTTACAAACAATACCCACTAGTTCCACATGGTACAATTCTATAGAACTACTCGGAATGAACCATAAGTATTTGACGAAAGGTAGCCAAATAAATGGTGATGATTTTAGTAACGTGAGTCGTATTGTTGTTAAATAATGTCGTCACAATGTGCTACGGTAAACCTGCAAAATTGAAATGCAGGACGTGACGAAGTGAGAAATCAATAGCATAGTTTAATTTAAGTACACGAAATATTAAATTCCACGCATACGAAGTGGCAACGTCGAGCGATGCTGTTAGTGCCGACCAATTCAAATTTAAATGTTTTCTAGTAGGTACCTATTCCTGCTTTATATCTCAAAATCATAAATAAAATTCCACTTCTCAGCTACTGTCGGAAATGGTTTTATGAGAACACATAAAATCCCGTTCGAAAAAGTGGAATGTTCGGTGGACGTAAAAGGATTCCAATTATGTCCAGAATGGACGAAAGCATTTGATCGTTTTATGTCGAAGGATAAATGCCATTCACACGTTACGTTACGGACCCACGATACCACCGGTGTGGTGAAGTATGGGAAAACCTAGGGCAAAGTCTAGTAATAAATTAAATCGACGAACTAAGTGAAGTAAGAAATTCGAATTAAGTGACTCGGTGCCGCGTTGACCCTGTCTGACGAGCCGTGGGTCCCGGGTCCAATCCCGGGGCAAACATTTATTTGGCAGATCGATGGTTGATCCTCGGGTTTGGGCGTTAAATTGTGCTGTGTTTACTTATGTCCTCCACACAGGGAATCCTAGTGTGGGAGTGTGAGTGTGTAAGCGTTTATAATGTTAATGATTTTATAGAATTTGTTGATAAGATCGAATAGTTAATAATTATTGTTTTAATTATTTTTAATGTTAACAAATTAATTATTCTTCTCCCTCTTATATATGAATGTAATACTCGTAGATAATATATTATAAACAAACTTATAAAGTTTGAATAAGGATTTTAGATAATGCAGTATAATATTTTAGAATTTATAGGCATAATTTTTAAAATCTTGATTTTTTTGTGTATTTTAATTATGTTATTGTAAGTGTTTTGAATAGTTTAAATATATGTAACTTTATATGTAAATGAACAAGGACCCCGAAAGATGAAATCGGGTGAATGTTACGTATACGAAATGAAAAAAAAAACCCAGTGTAGTATGATTCTAACCTCCCCAAGAACTATTCACAGCAGTGGGAAATAACACAAGCATTGCAGCCTAATAACTAAAAATATACTCACACATAAACGAAATGCTTACACGACGGCAAAATTAAAATTCCAGGACAAAGAAGCTGCACTTTTCCTTCATGAAATTCTACATTTTGTTGTCGTTAAAAATTATCTTTATTACTTCTCCGTATACTGCAGTGGCTAATGCATTTTTATAAGCTTCTTAATGTGTTATGAAACACAATAAACTGGGAGGATTTTAATAACCATTTCAACCTACCTACGTGTCAACGCAAGGAAACCTCGGACAAATGGTAACGTCATTCATTATTATATCTGACCTTTGGCTTAGCTGACTCACTTTAGCTGATCATGCCGGAAACGAATATTTTTTCTATTAATTAATGGATATAGTTACTGAAAAATCTATATTTAGAAAGCGTGTAATTGCCTAAACTCAAACAATACAATCCTACTTAAACAATGAAAATAAAGAATTTGATTGAATGATTCAAAAAGTGCAACAGATTAACGTATTTTTTGCATCAATGCCAAAAGGAAATATACTACTTTTTACAAATAAAGTAATCTCCTTAAGGATAAGAATTGGGGATGAAAGTTTATATGAAACACTAATTACACGGGTTGGTGGCGCCGAGAAAGTAAACAATATTATAATCATGTTACAGGCATCCCCTTAATATAAAAATCACTACGTACATACATATACAAAAGAGTACATAGTAGGTGTAAAAGAAAAGTCCCCAGCGTGCTACTGTCACATGAACGCAATAAACAAACAACATTCACTCCATGCCACGAATTATAATAACGAGTTTTTGGGAACAAAAATTCCAAAATTCAGAACAGGCGGTCCGATGTTACAGAGTTATTGAACCAGGCTGGCTTTTATGAACAAAGTCCATGTTTTTTTTGGCGCTTCAATGTATGAATCTGAATTGCGCTTGTCCGATTTTATTCAGGTTATACACTGCTTGTGTTTGTATATTATTTAAGTTATAATAAAAGTCTGTACTACTTTTCAGGACCAATACTAACTAGGATAACTAATATTTACTAACAGGACTAACTCCCACAATCCTATTACTAACGATTATTAACCAACTATTATTTCTATAAACACCTACCACTATCAGAACAAACTACCTAATAGTCCCCTGTGCAGTCCTATTCGAGGTTTGTTACAGATGTCCATGGGCGTCAGTGGTTGGTGAAACAGCGTTTGCTATCCTCATCATAAGATAATATCGTGACTTATTTTGAACGAAAATAAGTCACGAATGCAGAGCCACGTGTGATTCGACGACAGACTACAGTTTAAACAAAGCGCCTGGTATTCTTTGCACGCAATCATCCATCGCCAACTGGCAGATAAACACGAACTGCAAGGCGTTCGCAATAATAAAACTGAGAGCCATTCTCTCTTCTATAGCCATACCAATAAATAAAATTAGAATGTGTCTGTGATTTTAAAATTAAGGTCAATAATTTTGTCATTTATATGACACCTAAACTATTTCCTGCCATAGTGTAGTGGGTGGACCGGGAATTTTCGAATTCCGGAGAATTTTTGGATTCCCCGTCCACCCACCAGTGGGTGAGCCGGTGGGTGAACGGGTCATGCACCACATAATCAACCGTGTTTTTGTCGCGAATAGGTTCTGAAAACGCTGAGCGGGCTGATGAAATTTTCTGGGATTGTACACTAACTTACCGTATAGGCTTTGTTTTATCTCAAACGGTTGTTTAGTTATAGAATCTATACCCCTTTTCTCGGTTTATAATTTTCTGTATTTCGAAAGTATAAACGGGCGAAGTCGCGAGCTTTCCTTAGTAATAAAAATAATATAGTAGGTACTCATTGCTATATTATAATATCTTTGAGTGTATATTTTCAACTACAAAGAGTATTAAAGCTACACCAAATTAGGACTACAGACTATTTGGTTTTGTTATTTATTTTATTTTATTATTTTCAATATTTCAATAAGTTTATAAACTTTTATAAAATCAAATAGATTTCAGTCCCACAAATAATATACTCTTTTTATTTTAGAAAAAGATAGATTTTAATTATCACACAGCGGGAATGGGCGCCGCTTCAGCGAAGAACTCTCGGCTCTAGTGAGTCTTTTGCTCCCAAGTGCTAAAGTTCTAATTGCTAGCAATCCATTTGACGCTGTGGACCAGTGCAATTGAAAAAATACTCCCTGGACTATTTTAGTTTTAAATGGGCATGACAACATGGACACTTTAAGAAAAATTTAGAAGAATTTTGCTTTTACATCATTTTATATACAGAAGGTAATCTGTTATTCTACAGAAGGAATTCTGTTACAGATGTTATTCTTAATAACTATTATTGGTAAAGAAGTAAATTCTAAACTGAGCATGGATAGTTTTAAAACGGAAAATTATTTGAATTATTTATTGGAAATATAATATTATTTTACAATAAATATTATTTTTGATTAAAAATAGATCAAGAATTAAAGATTGATAACCGTAGAAGTAAAGTCGAGAATCCTCGCGTCTACAAAACTTGGTCACCACAATAATTTAAAAAATATATATTTTGATTTGCTATCTACCACACATTCTCACCATTACCCTGGATTCTGTTGTAAAAAAACCTTAGAAGTACAATTTATTGATAATTATAAAATAAAGATTAATATAAACATTACTGGCAGCGGAGAACACTATACAATACAATACAATAACTCTTTATTTTACACCAAAAAAAAAATACACAAAGTACAGTTACATAAATACAGACTGACGATATACAATAGGCGGTTATCGCTTAAAGTTATTTAAATAGTTGACCAGAGTATGTAGACAAGAGGAGAGGTAGTGGTGTATATCAATAGAATTAGAATAAATCATGTATTGTAATGTGTTTATGTATGTATTTACATACAACAATACAATACAAAACTCCTTTACTGCACACCAGAAAAAGGTACAGAAATACATTTACAAAGTAAAGTTCGTACAATTGGCGGTCTTATATAATGTACTCGTATGTTTTTATTTACGTATGTTTGAATGTATGCAGGTATGTATATAGGTCTGTATAATAGTATTTTCTTGCTGCAACCCATAGTGGCCCACCGCAGGGCACAGTCTGTCCTCACAACTTGAGGAGGCCTGGAGTGTACTCCACCACGCTGCTCCAATGTTTGTGAAGGGATTAATAGTATTCAGTTTTAATATATTCACAAACTTTCAGTAATTTAAAAATCTATTTTTTTAACGCTTACCGCATTTTCTTATCGTCGCCAAGGGTTGACTGGTAGAGAATGCCATTGGGCATTAAGTCCGCCCATTGTAGAAATACAATAAAGCGTATATATATTAATAAATAAATCATACATATATACATTCAGTTATCCATAAATCAGCACAATGCTGTAACTCATTCGCTACTGAGAAGCCAGAGGCAGCCCGCTTGATCTCGCAATACGTCTCCGCGACCGCACAGTCGATGCAATAACGGTGACCTATAAATTAACTGTGACTCCTGAGCAATTTACACTCGTCCTACATTTAGGCTCTGTCGGTTCTATATTTATTATTCCATTGTCTGCATCAAATCGCAAGCTATTCCTGCGTCTCCTGTTAGCCTACATCACAGAACTAGGAATATATTTCTATTTCTATGGTGGTAGGAATATATTCCTAGTTCAATAGTGGTTATGCTTTCTTAATTAATTAAATTAATTCCATTACATGGGACTATTATATGTACGGTGAACGTAGGATGTAGTTTCCTGCTCTCAGAACCTCTGAACTCTTTAAGAATGTTATGTAATGTATACATTTAATTGCTTCACAACAAATCCCTTATTTAGTTTAATTCCGTCCTCGGAAACAACTGCATCATGTTCAGGTGAATCTCATCAACAAGAGGATCGTTTGCACATACAAAGTATTTGCTTCACAATAAATCCCTTATTTAATTCCGTGCGGGATAATGGTTAGCGTGTTCAGCGGCGCTCGTGGAAGTTAGATTACCGCATTTACTGTTGGTTTTTATTATTGACGTTAATAAACTCGTCAGTCACGCGCCTGTCAACGAAAGTTTTTAGTATTTATTCGACATTATAATTCTAATTTTTTGGTAAAATATTTTCAACTCTGTTAAAACATAATTTAAATTGACATCATCATCATTTTTCTAGTGGCATGGTGGGCCAAATCTGAAACTCCCAACAAGAGCCGGAATCGATTATGATTAAAACTCAAATTGCATCATAAGATTTTGGTTACGGTTTCAGTTAATGGACAAAACACACTCGCTAGATACAGAGTTCGAACATAAATATGTCTAATGTAAGCGAAATTAACTACGCTTTTATTATAACTTAGAGCCTCGCTGTTCTTACAAGTACTGTGTGTCAAAATTACGAGTTAGGCCTTTGTTTCGACAGTACAGAACAAATAGAGTTTATATAGCCTGGATGAAAGTTATGCTAATTCGCAACATTCAAGCTGATAGGTACTTCTGTATATTAACTAGCCGTTTCACGAAACGTACACTGCTCTGTACGAAAACGCTTGTTTACTAAATAATACAAATGAATGGAACCCCACCTAGATATATTTAAATCTTCAATATTTAATTCTGGATTAAACAGCTCGACGGTTGACAGATTTTAATCATCAGAATCACATACGCTTACTTAAATATCTTGAATCTTGAATTCGGACCAAAAAACCGCAGACATACAGTCATACAAAAATTCTAAAAACAGTTGATTACGTTTAGGGGTCCTGTCCTATAAATTGTTATGTATCCTATGTATTGTTACACATTTAGACATTTGCTTGAACCATAAAGAAAACAATACTGAAAAAAGACATATTTGCTCTACAGTTAGCGGGGTGGATTCTGAGAGGTGGAAACGGATAAATCGACTACATCTCACTAAGCAGTGATTTTTTCCATACAACCGCATTGTGACGAGTGAAACAATACAGCTATGAAATAAAGTAGGGCACAAGAAAATATCATAAGGAAAATGTACATCAAATTCGCATTTAATAATACGTGATGACGAAACACACAGGAGGAAACCAAAGGAAGAAAACCCAGAACATATTTAACTAAGAACATACTTAAATATATACATTACATAACATTCTTAAAGAAGAATTCCGAGATTTTATTATTCTGAGAGGAGGAAACTGATAAATGGCAACTACATCCTATGTACACCGTACATATAATAGTCCCGATGATGTAAAGTATTTAAGAAAGCATTTACCGCCGTCGTAAAACGAAAAGTCGAATTAAAGCTCGTATAAAGTTTAAGAGCATCATGGTATTTTAAGATCTCTCTCGGCAGTGTTTGTCGCGTAAATACTCTTTAATAAAGCCATATAACTAGTCCCTTTACCGGACGCAAGGGAAGGTGGGATTCGCACAAATATCTATAGCTTTGTATCAGGGAAAGGGTCTTTTTATTAGCAACGTCACGTTTTATAACACATATACATGTCAGCGCTGTGAACGTGCCTGGTTATAAACTTTTCTAATATTTAAGGTCATTTTAAAAAATTTAAAAATAACATTTGATAATAAAATTAGTTAATTTTTATTCAGATGTTAATAGATTTTTGCGGATTGTGTTATATGTATATTGTATCTTTGCAACAAAAGTATTTTTTTTGTATAAGTTAGTATTTTAATTTTTACACGAATTATATAATATTCTTATAATCCAAGGTCAATGAATAATAATATCAGGGTGTAAAATATAAATAAATAAATTTAAAAAATAATTATGACGTTTACATACTGACCTTATGGTTCCTTTTATTACTTAATTTATATGTTTTATTGGTAAATAAATACATGACAAATCCCCGAGTGAAATAATGGTAAAACAGTTTACGTAAAACCTGGCATTTAGCCGCTGCGCAATTAGTAAATCTCATTATGCGCACAATTGGTGGAGGTAATCCCAGTGAACGTGTTTTATACATCCATTGTGGCTTCAATCTGTCGAATGGACGAAAAGAAATGAAGAAGAAACAAAAATAAGATAAAAGCAGTTAAACAAATTAGGGTTTGAGTATAAAGCATCTAATTAAAACTGGCACAAACTGATTATTTTTACCATTACCGCGGTTGTTTATTAACGACGATACATTAAAGCGTTTGCTTGAACTTAAATAACTTATACTTAAAAAAACTAATACAAAATTATTTTTTTAGCATAGATAGAAAAATATATATTAT
>DWLO01000158.1:0-25215 GCA_018245335.1 Dalla quadristriga
TTTATTTTATGTGTACTGACGACCTGAAGAAAACAGCGGGAAACCGCTGGATTCAGCGGGCACAGGACCGGCCTAGAGGCTGATGGATGGATCGATGGATGGATGTCCGTAATTTTATTGTCTACAATGATATCGAAGCACATTTTTCAAAAGTCTACCGAGACTTTTAGAATCGATGAAAATGTTAGAATGTGCGAGTGAGGGAGATGCAAAATGTAATAGCCCTCTTAACTATAAAATGTAATCTCGTATTAACTATAATATATTTTAATACTAATAAATATCATGTCCTGTGTCTGTGTCTGTGTAACTGGAGGGCTGACAAGTAAAAACTCAGAAGTAAAAAAGTTCATAAACAAAAGTAAAAACATACAACTCACATACAGATATATTTTGGAACATAATTCTATAACATTTGATGGAATGATGAATTAGGTTTAATGTAAAATATGCTACAAAATACCATGAGTAAACGATGAGTCACATTTATAAGTATCTATTACATAACACCGTTTTTCTTCTGTAATAGGTAAATGGAATATAATAAAAATAACTATTTATTAAAATTTTACGATTTGGCAATAAATGCTGTTTGTAAATGATGATCCTAAATATTTTTTTGTAAAGGGGGATATTCATAAAAAATTAATTGGAAGACCTAATATATAAATGATCTTAGAAATTCATAAGTCGTATAACAAGTTAATGGGATCATAGTATGCTGTTTGTCGTAACTACAGTATTGAGCTTTTGACACAAACATTCAAAATAGTTCAAACATCTACGTAATACTGGGACGATATAACAATTTCTTAGTGTGTAGCTAAAGGGGGCAGACCACTAACAACAACAATAATGATAACAATTGATTCGTAATCACACAAACACACATTTAATTGCGTTCTATAAATATTTTATCTATCTATTGATGAAGCTGATGTTTCTTTGGCATTCAAAACGCGTGAGATTACGTAGACATTAATTAATCGAAAAAAGTTCACATGTTTCGTTACGAACAACTGACCGCTTCATATAAGCGGTTAAACACGAGAACTTTACATCATTGTTTGTGGTCTACCGACGATGAAATACGATGAAATATTATATTGCCAGCTCTGGAAATTTATTATAATGTTTACCTAATTTGTCTTGTCTGTTTAGACATGATTTCAATTATAAGTTTTGTCTTTGGTAAATAACCGTCGAATATAATTGTTCACAACACCACATGCAAAATATGTAAATGTATCTATGATGTTCCCACTACATACAAAGTGATGAATATTTCAATCGAAACGAATGCTATAATTTATGTTTTGAAGCGCGTAAACGTATTGCATCATTTCGATACTATAACACAGCTGTCAATTACAAGGTGAGTACTTATAGTGTCACGGAAAAATGTCGATATGCTATTAAATAGAAGGCATATACAGTTTCATGTACCTACTATAATAATATTGCTTTTTATCAAAATAACTGTAATAATTAAATCTTTCAATTTTGTTAGTAACACCTATCAAATGCTAGTTTCAATTCTTAGTTTCTACTCTTGAAATCAATATCATCAGCAGTCAACCCGTATAACTCACACACAAGAAAGTACTGACTAACGCGGGGATCATACTTAAATTATCAGAAAATTATTTCAACCTTAGGTACACCTTACCTGAGGTTAAAATATTGGTTGCACCTTTATTGTATTATCGAACATTGATAACGAGAAAATATTTATTTTACATTCTTTATTAAAAAATTTAATATCCATTTCTTCAATATTAGCATGTACAATAATTTTATACACCTCCCCCTTCCTGTTTTCAGACATTCTTCTTTACTAAGATTGCCTGCAAAAAGGTACTTATAAGCATTAAGGCCGCACTCTGTATTGTCTCTGAATTAATTTTATTACTGCATGTTTTTTATTAACGAATTGCATACAATAGTAAAACGTAGAACAAGTATTTCTGTCACATAAACGCCTGCTTTACAGGAGATCGTGTTACCCTTCGTTCGGTAGGCCGGGCACTACACTCTGTTTTTTTAAGCTACGGAATAACCGCTTTTTGCTAAAAACCGTTATTACATCTTCACATAGTTCAAGTTTGCTTGAACCAAAGGCCTAAGTCAAGTTAAAATCACCGATGTGTCACTGCTGTCAATCTGAAGTTCGAAGCTGCCATTTGAACGGAATGCAATTGTTAAGCTTTCCATTTCGAATTAGAATGGAGTATACCTACAAATTGGGGTATAAGGTTACATCGACATTTCTCCTTGACACGTAGAGTACAATGAGGCGTGTGGTGTGGGCGTGGGGCGGGCGCGTTACATGTTGGGCAGCGGCACGGTGACCTGCACGTAGCTGATGGGGAAGTAGCCCGTCTTGCCGTTCACGGAGCCCTCGAACCAGTTCTCGTCCACTTTGTTGATGAGCGTGATCACGTCGTTCTCCTGGCGACAGAGAGGTTAGGCGCTTAATGTAGGAGAAACATTTTGGTGCTCATACATAAACCACTCCTTATTGTAGAAGCGACTTTTTAATATTGGCATAATAGAAATAAATCCCTAACCAGCCATTAAATACGCTTAGGGATCGAGCAAGGATTTATTTGTATTTTACTAATAATAATGAGACCCATAAACTAAGTTTGAGGGTGGTTCGCTAATGGTTTGCTTCAGTGGGAACGTAATGAGCCGTAGCTCACTTGGAGTTCGGTGGACATATGGGCAACAGGCGTTCGCCACGGATTAAATATTGTAGACGGTGCGCGTTGCCTATGATAAGTAGCTTTTTTATCGAAGCAGCGCCGATTTTACCCATTTCTTCGATAGAATAATTGTTTTAAGGCTTATGTTACGGTCCGATAGTAACATTACATGTATAGTAACATGAGGCGACCACCTCAGTCCTCAGGTGTAGCAACGCACCTGTGACCAGCTTCAACTAGAATCGACTAATTAACTGAGTCCCTCGTACAGTCCTATTCGAGGTTCGCCCCGACGATCATGGGCTGTATGCCCGCTGATTTTTATTACATTTAAAAAAGAGATCTAAATCCTTTTTTAAAGGTCCAGATTTTACCTTGAATCCGAGTTCACCCGGGTTCTCGGCGTCGAAGTCGTAGAGCGCCGTGCAGCAGGCCTTGGCGGGCGCCAGAGGCGTCCGCGCGGGCGACTTCACCGGCGACGGCAGCGGCGACGCTGCGCAACACACACGTCAGCACAACACCCCCACGAACACCATGTACGTTGACTATGCACCTCGCCTTTCCTAGCTCAATGCTTATAGCGGCCACACACGCTGCGGTCTACCTGGTAAGGTAGACCAGGTGCTGAGGACCGAGGACCGAAGTGCAGAGCTCGACTCACTGAAGGCACTTTCATTAGCCTACCGGACAGATCTTTTTACGCAGGTCACATGTACAGGCAAACGAGCCACGTAGACCGGAGTGTGTGGGGCCGCCATTTATTTCTTTGTAAAGGCATTGAGGCGCATAATCTATTTCGTACTACTGTGTATGTCACGCAAACGCCAATAGACGACACTCACGCAAAGTAGATCTTGCCCGAGTGTCACCACATGGCAACTTGATAGTCCCACAAGAGAAATATGAATTTCGTCAAAGGAAGTAATTTTTGAACAACATGATCAGTGTGACGATCAAAGTGATAAGCGGTTTAATTACGTAAATTCAGTACACTGTTACGTACAGTACACGGCACAGTATAAGCACACTAAGATTTTAGCTTTTGTAGACTCTACGGTTCACCTTCATACTACTTGTAACAAAGCTACGAGGCTTGTTATCACATATAAATAATTAACAAAACACGTAGATTCTACTAAGATTAATGTTCAACCAAATATTCCATTAATTATTCAGATAATAATGCTCCTAGAGTGGAAGTATTGAAAGTAAGTACAAAAAGTTGACCAAATGTCTTCTCAATGCAATTTACCAAATAGCTGCCACCGTACATGAATATATATGATAGAAGTAGTAAAAATGTATTTGGTTTTAATTAGATTATTGATTTAAGCTATCTTTATAAATACGAGGGAAAGTAGGTATATACATACATCATTTTAACTTAACAATTCAAAGAATTAATTTACGTCTTTATAGAAATAGCTTGCTTACACACGACACATAACATGCAGATCATACGATTAAATGAACGTTCAAAGTCAACAATTTGAACAAACGATACAAAATGCAACGTGAAAATGATTCTGCATTGTAAAGGATGACTTTGACATGCACATAAATTCCATTGATTTTTCCATGTACTCAAAAGCAAGCGTTTTTGCCTATTGGAATGCGAAAATGCAACTGAATTGTTTCAATAAGCGCACACGGTGAAGTTCCTGTCCTCCAATACGAACTTGAAAACTTGAAAGCAAAACTCAAAATATACTATTGTGCGCATAGTAATAATGGATATAGTTTGGGTAAGTATGTGTGCTTTAAATATTTTAAACTATGTGGATAAAATAAAACCATTGCTTAAATAATATGATTGTTTTATGCTTGAAAAGCGTGTAGATGTTCAAAATTTTAACAAGAGGTGGTAAACACATCTAGATGTAGAACTCGTTAAATTTTGTCAATTTACTGCAATTAAACAGAAATTCAATGCAAGATGTTCGACTCTGTAAATTGTGTCAATTTTATACAATAAAACACTATCCATACTACACATTATTCTAACATTCGATACATAACATGTCTATTGTCAAATTGTGAAACGCTACATTATGTGGAACATGGTTGTTGAGAACTATCGATTTGTGTAAATTGTTTTCCGTGGTGTGCATATTTTACTGTACTTAAGATTTTAATAACGTTTAATGCACAACATTCTCGCAGATGTATATAAGTGTAAGTACATATAAACGAATACAGCAATAAAATACATACTAGTGTACTAAGAAAGTGCTTGCGAGTTCTATGTCTTATTGGATTAAATAAAATGGCCAATAGACAGATGCAAAGTGACGTACCTACTTAACTACTTAGTGATAATACTTATTGATCTTTCTGCTATATCTAGGTAGGTACCTCTACGGTGTGAACTGTTTACACTATAGATTATATTATATTAAAGTACTTAAATCGTTTCATCTGTACTTGTGTGCGTAAAGCATGAGTATCGTATAAGATTTTTGTGATATACATAGTATAGAGTATGAGAGCTTTGTGAGCTATGGGTTATGTGAGTGTGGTTCAAAGTAAAATCGGGGATGTGTGATGTGTGCTGTAAAGTGAATATCCGTTTGGGAGTGAGTGTGTTTCTGTGTATTGTGTTTGTGTGTGTGTGTGTGTGTGTGTGTGTGTTACCGTTGTTGGAGCGTGGAGCGGCATTGGCATTGCCCGGGAAGAGCTCGAGGTTGGAGGGCGGCTTGTGTTCCGGCGAGCCCACGCGCGAGCCTCCCTCTCCGCGACGCAATCAAATAAATATTCCATTCTCAGTGCACCGCTCATACAAACATCCGTCGTATTCCTCAACTTGACATGAACGTATAGTTTTCATAATTTTCGAAGCGCTTGTCTGTTACTACTTAGTTGGCCTGAATATTTTGATGCAGATTTTCATTAATATTTTCATTAAACACTTACATACCTACAATTACGTATGTCGCACGTACGGTACACATTATTCACGTATTTCTTTAGCATCCGCCGCAATGATAAGTATTTTTTAATAATATAACATCTAATTACAGCGGAGTTCGCGACTCTTGTCATCTTAATTTTTATAATTATCTGCAATGTGCATGTCAACTTGCAGTTTGTCTGTGTGTGACTGAACACCAATATATTTATAAGAAGGGAAGCAAAACATCGAATGTCTACTCGACAGAACGAAGATAGATACAAGATTCTAATAACAAACGGAATTAACCTACCGATAATAGAAAAACATTTAGATATGAAGAAATAAAACACATAAAATATCACTAAATGCAAAGTTAGTTTCACGTCCATGCTGGATATTATAAAATTGCACACGCCGAGCTATACATATAACTATATTGTATGACATATATTATATTAATATAACATTCTATTAAATATTACATTATGTTTATTAATATATTATATTCATTAAATAACTACAACGATCAGATTTTTAAAAACATGGAAAAATAGATAACAATAATATATGTCGGTTTGCATAGCTCAACGTGTCTTTTACGACTTGATAGTTGTAATGCAAATTCACACAGCTTTCTTTGCATATAGATTATAAAATAGTAAACATCCTTAACTAAGTTGGATAGGAGGGATAGGATCAGAATGGATATGTCAGCAGACCTGAAATAGAAATGAATCACTGTACATTTAAACCCCTTAAACGGGGTGTCCCATTATATTAAAACTTCTGAAACCCTAAATGATAAAAAGCTTAAAATAAAAATAAAAATGGTTATTAACAAGAGTTAGATAACTAATCAGTGTGTGATTAACCACACATTATGTGAAGTGTTCATAGTTGATATGTACAGATTCGTGTAGATGTGATTTACAGAAGTGTAGTGATAGTCATTTACAAAATGATATGTATATCCGCTATAGGTATAAAGTGCCCCAAAAAGGCTGCGTTTATTATAATATTTACAATCCAGTTGCTAAACCAATATTTTAACCCGCACCAGTTGGGAGTGACAATAAAAGCAGTAAGACATTTATTTTGTGTTAAGATATCATGATCATGTCGCTCGTATTGTGATTGTTAAAAATGGCTAACATGATTTATACTGAATGACCCTACAGCTGTTAAAAAGGCTATCATATCTCTCTCGCTCGCACACTTTTACATTTTCAATGATTGTAGGTAGGCTAGGTCTAGGTAGGCTTCTGAAAAACGTGATTCATTAACATTGTTGACGATAAAATTACAAACATATTAGAATAATTTTAATTTTAAAATACAAATAGGTATTGATAGAGAAAGCAGGCGAGAAAAATAACAATTTGTTCGCCCTTTTTCACTATCAAAAACTAGGTTTATGAAAACAAAAATCTGTTTAAAATGTTTGTAATTTTATTGTCATCGATGATACTGAATCACATTTTTCAAAAGCCTACCCTGACTTTCAACGAAAATATTGGAATGCGAGGGAAAGAGATGCGAAACGTGACAGGCCTCTTAAGTGAATTAATTATTATGATGATAGTTAGGTCAGTGTTCCCTCACCAAGCCATCCGCGTGCCAAGTTCCCGCAAAGCCTCGTGCCATGTGCCCTCCGTTATAACGTGTATGTGGAAAACCAAAAAATTAAGAATTTGACTCTGGACTACTACTGTTCATTTCGATATTTTAAGTAATGTTGTCTTTTCTTGGGATCAAACAAATATAGTTTATAAAAATGTGAAATAACGATAAATACAAATTGAGTACCACGATTGTTGAATAAATAAATATGATTTTATGTATGCATACTTTCTATTACTGAAACAAATTTATTAATTTGTTCTGTTTTCGTATTGAGGAAATTACGTAAGCGTAAAACCGTCGGTCGCCCGCCACCGAAACGCGCCACGTTACGCAATCCACAGCCAAATCCGAAAGGAATAATACACAGCAAACAAAGAAGAATCACCTGTCCAGGGGTCGCGGCCGTTTTGGAAGCGGGGCGCGGGGTGCGGCTGGAAGGCGCTCGGTGCGGGCTGGGGTCTCGGTCGCGGGGCCTCCCAGGCCTTGAAGGGGTCTGCGGAGGGGAGGTCGCCTACGGAGGAGGTCGGGGGGAGGTGCCGGGGCCGGGAGAGGCTGTGGGTGGAACCGTACCGCCTACCATTGATCAGGTCGTGCACGCCTTCAATGTGCAGGTCGGCCAGCGTCTTGGGCACGAACTCCAACTTGGGACGGTTCACCGCCTCCTCCTTCCTGGAATTTTACAATGGTTATTAGAAAATAACAATGTTTAGGCCACAAATTAATTTATGACGGCTAAACACTTTTTTATATTAAATCCGCGAATTATGAAAATAATTATTATGCCACAGTATATAAATAACTCTCTGGGCTGCACTGAAAATCAGCCTACTGGTTCATTCTTGAGCCAGTAGCACATGCTGAGAGCAGACCATTTTGCCATTGAGTACTGCAGCATAATTACCGTAGGTAATTATTATGTTACTATAGGTATCATCATTTGCATTGATTAGAAGTGTGGTGCAGTGTTTTGTTGTCCAGATAAAGTTATTTACTTACTTAAATAAAAACCTGCCTCATATAAAATATAATGATATAAACTCACTTCTCCATGAGCGTGGACACAAGCCCCTTGAGGATCTCGGTGCACTGCTGGTGGTACTCTAGCAGACCCTCGGCGAAGAAGCTTACCTGCGCCACTTGCTCCACCTGACCAATTGCAATGAAAGTAATCAAAGTTCAACTCATTAAATAACAATTATTATGTAAATTGCCATAAACTTAAGAGAACTGTGACGTTTCGCGTGAGTCTCACTCGCACTTTCTAACATATACAATGATTGTAAAAGTCTGGGTTCTCTTTTGAAAATGAGATTCATAATCATTGTTGACAGGAAAATTACGAACAATTAAGACATACTTTAAATCTCATATACTTAGCTTTTGACGTAGAAAAATGGCGTGAAAATCCACAAACTGTTTTAGCCCTTTTACTCGGTCGCAAACTAGGTACCTATACGAAATTAAAATATGTCTAAACTGTCTGTAATTTTATTGTCAACAGTGAGAGTTAATCACATTTTTACAAGAGAGATTCAAACGTGACCGTCCTCTTAAATTATATAGTTATCTTTAAATCAACTACACATTGACCAGCGTCTTTCCGCGTTGAAGTCAGATTCATGTTGCAAACAGGTACCAAAGAACTAAAACTGTCAAAATACTCTCAGTACAAAACAACACAAATATACTTTATTGTCCACCAAGCAACAATAGCTATAACAGTTGATACACGGAACAATATTTCCAAGTATATAAGAGAACAGCACTTTATCGAGAGGCAAGCACTAGTTCGCAAAATTCCTACGAGTTTAATGGTCTTTAAAAGGGAAATCACAGTTAGTTTCACTATATCAACGAGATGAAATGGCAACCTTCAGCACTCTCTTTTACATATCAACTAGACAATTTATTCATTAAGTGTTTTACAAACAACATTCGTATCTCAGATAAGAATATTTGAGCCGAATAGGGGAGAATATAACCTACGAACAAAATAAGAATCTGTTAATTGTAGTTGTTTGAATGTTGCAAATAAACGTGGAAGCCATCTGCACGTGACAGAAGAGGATATGTCGAATATTCTCTGTGACCGACGTCGGCTACAAGCAATTAGCATCCCAGGTCTCTGCAGATGCCGCTTAGTGCCGATTTGTGTAGGGAGTAGTGACCATCCCGAAGGTTTAAGTCCTAAGGCCGCCCGAAAACCTCCGTCATGGCTAAACGACTATCCAACGACAACCGACCGACTACGTGTCTGCTTAATGTGCCTTTCGAAGGAAATGCCCATAAAATGTTGCCACTTTTGGACACTCATTCAACTCCCTTCTATTCTCATCATTTTTCCGTATTTGTTTACTTCGATAGCACATAAAAATAGAAATGACAATACAACTCACATCATTATCAAGTAGATTGAACATGCCAATCTGCGCCAGCGTAAGCGACTCCGCGAATTTCTCCTCCGCCTGGCGGATCTCGTCATCTGGAATGTGAGCACCTGTTGTATGCAGGCGGTGCACGCACGCACACACGACAACACATATGGCAACGCGGGTGATAAATTAATTTAAAAAAGAAAAATTAATAAAAACAACAGAAAAAGTTAAAGCGATAATGGTAAAAAATCAAACAAACCAATACAGACCAAAACAACGATGAAAAACAATAGTCGAATTAATACAAACGATGGAAGGGAGCGGCGCAGGCGCAGGGCGGGGAACCATGAAAGAAACGAACAGCTATTATAGGAATTGTCAAATTAAAAAATAAACAACACAGGTTATTTCCTGTATGTAAAGTTTAGTATGAATTTTACTAGCTTGTACAAAATGAATTCGTGCTAATCCAATTTGTGGCGTTTAATGGTTTATACAATGCCTGAATCCCCGTTTTTAACGTACCATGTCTATGTGCAGAACTGTGACTTGGGCTCATATAAGGACTGGCTCTACCCGAGCCTTGATATATCAACAAAGTAAAAGAAACAAAATTAGTTTTGCACACAAAAATAACATCTAGTATTTACAAAAAAATCAATGGTATTTATCTATCTTTATGTCAAACATTTTGTTCAATAAAGCAACGGGATAATTACCTTTTGCTTGTCTCCTCCGTTTGCAGTCAAAATCAAGCCTACGTCCCTGCAGTTTCTTTCGGTGGTGCTGTTGATAAATTAAATGTACACTATCTATGTTGTTAAATAAGTTACATATAAAGGAAAATTTTATAATCAGGAACCGGGAAGGTTGACTCATTCAAAATGGGGTAATTTTATCGAGTTAGCTATAAAACTAGATAATTGCCATCGTTTTTATTCATCCGCGTCAAAGGTTCATCAGATGAATGGGAAATTGCTAAGCAAGTATTTACATCATAATTGTTGTAATCGTTCTATAGCTGTGACAGTCGAATGGTTAAAACTTTGACCTACTCGGGCGGTCCAGGTTTCATATCCCAGCCACCTCTGACTTTTCAGAGTTATGTGCATTATAAACAATTAAATATAATTTGCTTTAACGTTGAAAGAAAACACCGTGAGGAACCAGCATGCCTGAGAGATATCTATAATGTTTTCAAAGGCGCGTGAAATCCACCAACCCGCAGTTGGCCAGAGTTGGTGGACTACGGTTTAAAAGCCTTCTCATTCGAGGAGAGGTGCTCAGTAGAGCACCAGTGATGGGTTATGATAATTACTAATTAGTACGACTCACCATAACCTCTTTGAGGTCTTTCGTCTGTAGGTGGTGTAGGGGCTCCAGGAAGCTCTGCTTGATATTGTCGTCCAGTGAGTACTTCACGTCCGCCATCTGCTTCAGCGCTTCGCCCATCTCAATCAGGCATTGTGCTAAACCGCAACATTTCTATTAATTTAGTTATATCGATTTTATTCATCTAATGGACGTTTTTGTCGTCTGGCTCTGAGACTGAGCTAAACGATAAGATTGTTAACGACGTTTTTTCTGAGAAACAGTATTAATTGTACACGTTTCCCCTAAGAACTATGCAGTCGGCATGGCTTAAACAGCGCAAGAACAAAATGTCCCCAACACATGTGTTTTGCTTTTTGCTGATTCAATTAAATCCTCTGGCGGCAATGCACCTGCGACAAACTTAGATCAAAAGTAGGGTTTCGTTTAGGAATAGTAATAGTAGTCCATAGGCTACAATGACAGAATAACAGCAAATGGTAATGCGTGCCACGCACGTTTGCTAATTCCACGTTATCAAAATGTCATAAGCGATGATAGCCGAATGGTTAAGGCTTCAGCCACGTACTCGGGTGGTTCGGGGTTCAAGCTCCAGCTCTTGGCCTGCCCGCTTAGCTTCCTGTTGTCCTTGACGGCGGCCATATTGGCACGCACCGTCGGATAACCTATATTATTTTACTAAGCTGACATACCGAACACGGAGTCCTCGCCGAGCTTCTTGCCGTACAGCAGCATGCAGTCGCCGAGCACACCCTCCGGCTGCGGGTACGTGTTGCTCTTGGCCTGCCCGCTCAACTTGCTGATGCCCTTCACGGCGGCCATCTTTGCTCGCGCCGTCGGGTTCGGTTGGAGGAACTCTTTCGTTTTTGTCTGTAACTCTTCTACTAGCTCGCATGTGACATCTGTTTTCTGGGATTTCATAAATTTTTTTGTGAAGTACATTCACGTTAATGCAAAACTATTGCCGATCGAAAATAATTTTACTTGAATAAATTAAACATAAATTCTTGATCCAAAGGCAAAAACGATACTTTAAATAATGTGTGTCGTTTAAAAGACCTTACTATGTTTTAAACCAAACAAGAAAATGTTTTTATTGATTAACAATTTGTGACGTATACATACTCGTACGGATACGACAGTACTAATACACGAAATTTAAATCATGTAATTTCCAAGTAACTATCACGTTCAGTTAAAAACGTGTAACGTCTTATAAAAATCGTTACTAACCCTTTCCATTTCCACGAAGTCCAAATCCAATTTCGTGCCCTCGGCACCTCCCATTTTTTCCGTGACATACTGTAACAATAAACCATAGGATACAGTTGCATATTCATTAATCAGACTACGAACTATGAGGTGAGCATGTGGACAGGGCGCAGTGACGATTGATTGTAGCAATTTATCAATTGTGCAACAGGAGGAGTTAAGTCAATTACCGACCCACTTTACACTAGCGCGGCCTTAGCGATACAACCGAGTGAAGGTCTAGGCTACGGCGAGCCTATTAGCCCGGTTAGGCTGGTCACTAAAGGCGACAGTTGAATCATGTGAATTGTTTAAAAAGAAAAATGTATCTATGCATTTGTCTATCTGTATACGAGTATATTACCTGCGCATAATATATGTTGTAGTTATTAATTTTATATTATATCTTCTTACTATCCGAAGGTGACTGGCGATAATAGTTCTAGCATTAAGTCCGCCTTGATTTTTGTACTTTATTGTATGGTACTTAAATTTCAATAAAAATAAAAATCATATATTTGCACTACACGCAAAAAACTAGATGCAAAAGCGCTTAAAAAAGAATTAACCGGGGCACTTAACATTGTTATTCATAAGTTTGCACCATTGCACCGTTTAAATCCTCTTTAGATGCAATTTCACACAAAGGAATTAAAGTATTGGATGGCTCGCTCATATACAAAAGCTTAGGTCGAGGCTTAACCTTGACCCAATTTCGGCCGCTCGTTTAAGGTACTACCGATGAGGGATGAAAACTGAACCACAGCAGCCTTCCGCCATTGCGAACGACAATTAGCGCCGCCATTATGTATAATGACTTTCGGTTCTGCTTGTGACTGAAAAAGAGAAGTAGCAATACGCAAATTAATTAATCAAAACTTGAGCAACGGTAGATACTGCTAAATCAATACATAAGGCATTTTAATGTATCTATCACCTGCTTCTTTCTATAGGTATGTAACTAAGTATTATAAAAATAAAGATAAAAACCAAATAATAGAAATAGTGACGGTAAATATATTTTTCACGTGTAACTAAGTCTTAGATTAAAGGACGCTAAGAAAAGTCGATATTTTAAACGTGAACTTGAAAATATCGTTGTACCACCTTAATTATTGAAGTTTGCAAAGTGGAAGGATCCAGTACGAATTATAGCTTCAAAATGTTACGATTTAAAATGTATTTTCCTGTCATGTAAAGTGAGGCAGCGTCGAAAAGAGATAAAGAAATATTTTCAAAAAAAATTTAACATATTGCAAATTTTTACTCCGTTTCTTTATTACGTTTTTAGGTCAACACCATCTAAACAAGAGGACGCTAGAGGGAAACGTCAGTGACAATTATCCCGAGTGTCCTGGGATGAAAACATTTTACCTTTTACTAGTTACCCTTTCCACTTTATTAGCGAGAGATAAACTGCGTGGCGTTAATTTGATAGAGGTTTTCTAGTCGAGATCCTTTGTGCAAACTCGCACCTGACCGATTTTAAGATAAGATACATAGGGGACCCAATAAACCTAATAGGACTTTTCCGTTCCGTCGGTATCAGAATCCCCTATGATATGATTTAACTGTCCTCGCAGTTTTGCCGTGGAGGGACCTTAGTTGATCTACTTGTGTATAGTATAGGCATTCTTGATATTTACTGTTGCTATTACTTTGAATGTTCCGAACTTCAATATGAAAAAAATTAAACTAAAAATGAAAGTAAATAAAAACATAAAAAACCGGTACGGTAGAGCAAAGAATTGACGTAGCAAGTACTGACAACGACCCTCACTGACGGGCCGGTTAATGCCACTATGGATGATGTGAAAATAGTACAAAAATGTGCACTGCAACAAACCCTTATAATTTTGTTAGCAGAGATGACTAATCTATTCATTAGCTCCATTCTACACGAATTCATCAGACGTAACCTTTGTTAAGTCAGCGCATGGTCATGTTGCCCCAGTGTGCCGCAGTTGCAGTTGAAAAATAAACATTTTTTTGTTGAAAATATTGGGTTTTATGCTCATCATAGTGAAATTATTTTATGTTGAACGCCCGTCGATAATAATGCTTTCTAGTGTTGTAGAGAATGTCGCAGTGAGTGAAATGAAGAGTGACACACGGGCTGCCTACGCTCTACAACACGCCAGAGCAGGAGTTTTCATGACACTATTGAAAGCTTTTGCTTTTTGTTTTAATTGCATCGTCAGCGCGTGTACAGGTTATTCTAAAAACGACACAGTTTTAAAACTTTTTCATTTGCATGCGTACTGTTTAAGGTAAGTACTTTCCTTGGATCGTTAACTATGCAACATATTAGTGATGTGAAACTAGTGAAAGTTAATTTCCGGAATTTGTATGTGCGAATTTGGGGTCATGGCCCCCTGCCAAGACGCAGCAAATAAAATGAGGCACCACAGCTCCGGGAATATAGGCCGCAGTGCCACTTTATACCACTGGCTACCGTTTACTACTTTATTCACACAAAAAAGCGAGAAAATGTCCACCTACACTTACGAGTGAGGTCTAGAATGTACAGCTTAAAATATTAGGTACGTATATTCCAAAGATCATCAAATATTGAATGTTAAGAGCTCAGTAAACGTTTAAACGTGTTTGTCAAACTCTAAGTTAAAACTTTACGTTATTTGAAACAATATCAGAAGACTTTGAAGTTCGCTATGCTCAAACTCTTTGTCAGTCAAATATCAAACACGTAGATTATTTGACATACACATCAAATTCGTTTGCAGACTCTTAAAACAGTTTGATAAACACATAATATTTATAAACGTTTAATAAAAATAATCGTTTGCAGGTTGTGTGCAGGTTTCTTTATGGAGACTACAAAAACAATTAGGATACCACCAAGAACATTAGGTACATGTAAAATTAAGGCATAATGTTACAACCCTTTTTTCTCGTAAAAAGTTATGAGATTCGACGTAGACCCAATCCCTAAGTCAGTTATAAGGTTTCACCGTTTCGCGGCACTATGGAACATTTTATATCATTTCTATTCCATTAAATTTTATCAATTTATAGCATAATCTTAAATTTAATAATAATGAACTAACACTAACACAGTCACACAGTCACCCCCGCACTAGGATTCCGTGTTGCAGGTGGCGGACACTTACAGAAAACAACACAATTTAATATTGTTGTTTTATTTTATTTGATAATAGAAGTAATACCCTAAGCAGCGGAGGGCAAAGGCTATAACTGATGATAAATCGAACTCTGTATTGTGGATCTGTATAGTATTGTATCTATGCTTGTAATTTTTAAACAGCTTGACCGTAATTGTAGAGAAAATTAAGAGGAATCAAGAGCGATACTCTTGACTCTAATGATTTTGGTGATACATATTTTTAAGTTAATAAATATACGGCATGGAGATATTAATTAGAAAGTGGAAGATGAAAAAGACAATAATTTCACGGCAGAAATGGGTGTGGCGGTGGGTACCGCCCCGGGCAAACCGTATACAGGTTCCACCACCTGGCAACGCAAGCGTTTGTCCGAAACAATTATGGAAAAAAGTCACGGTCTTTGAAGAGCCGCGCTTGGTTTCAGCCAATAGAAAACCGAAATTAGTAAAATGTCCTTGGTTGCCGCAGGACTCGCGAGAAGCATTCTGAACGTTCTGAAGGTCGTAATAATTGGGGCACGACGACAATATAGGGCGCCATGGGTCACGGTCGTATCCCCGTCGCTGCCATCCCCACCACACAAACACACGCGGAGATACCATTCCAAAGGGGTTTATTGTCTTGAAAATTGTATTGTTAGTCGGATTTACAACTGCCGAGCGTCCATCATACTGTAACGAGCTCTTTTCCATAAGTACCTCGTTGGCACTAATAGGTGTGAATCAAGCCAATTAGGAACCTACTCAGTTATTGTTAATTTGGTAATAGTGTATAAAATGTTAGCCCTAACTGGCAGCGCAACGAAATAAAATAAAACTTGATTAAAATTTAACGAGTTTGAAGTTTTTTGTGAAAGTCCGTTATATTGTAAATTTTATGAGCTTTTTTACAATATTCCGCCAGTTTATAATCTCATTTGGTGTATTATAATCTGACAGATCTTAAAATATTCCGTCGACAAAATGTAAATAGATCAGACAATTTGCATACCCCTTCGAGTAGCAAGCAGTCTACTGGGAGCCGTCAACAATTGATTTTCTATTGTGACAAGTTACTGCCACTAGAAAATTATTTCAATGATAATAATAATTTATCTTTCTGGTGGTAAGTCTGTCGCGGCTTCTGTAATATCACCAATAAGAACAGTGTCATCAAAAAGCCATCAATCATTGATACCCCGATCAATCCCAGCTCTATGAAGTTCTTAACAACTTGCTTCAAAACTTTGTAATAATATGCAAATATTTAGTCTGCATTAATATTATTCTTTATTATTATTATTAGTAGAACATTAGTTTTATTGACCAAAAGTAACGACGACTAATTTTGTCTAGGTATATGCAAAACTACTCAGAATGTCCCAGCACGAATAATTTTGACCTCCCAGAGGATACAGATTTTATTTCGCGTAATTAATGACTTCGTTTCATATTTTTGTAAGTAAAACAAATAAAATACGTGGCTGTGCCCACGGCTCCGGCCGCATAAAATTATCTATCTACTCCACAGGAACCGAGCATTTTTTCGGGAGAATATTGTACTCCATTACAACGTTAAATATTGATCACAATAACCGCATTCCACCTCTTATTTAAACTCCTATGATTAAGGTTAATTTAAGATTGACAGCGTATATGAAAACTGTCGAATGTCTATTTTGATTACTAGATAAATTGAACTACGAATTCATAAGTAAAACAAATGCGGTATATTTGTATTACTTTAGACCTAGTATGATAAGAAACGACGACGTTAGAGTCATCAATCATGTGCCGATCTGCTCAAGCTCAATATTGTTCCCCATCGACTAGTAAAGCGAGATCTGGGTCAAGAATTATCAAATTTTCCCGGAGCATACACGGCTAAGCTCTTATATCAAGGCGAGCTTTATTGGCGTCTCCCATATTTTTTACGTTAGGGCTAATCTGTGGTTAGGGTAACTTTTAGACATAATCAAAGTTCGACTTCGGTATTCGACTGCTCTCTAATTTTATTATAAATTAGAGGAATTTCTCAAATAATAATTTGTTAAGACATTATATTATTAGTACACATTGGACATTGATTATAATTATTTATATTTTGACATAATATAGATACTTATGACTAAAATTTTTATAAATTAAATTTAGAATGATATAATTTCGTTGTATGTTATTAATTGCTACTAGATATTGACATTTTTATTTTTATTGCTATTAACATTGCATGAAATATTTGACTCTATATTTCCGCTGCAATCCCATGGTAATGGACATATGGTACTGAACCGACCAAATTGTAACAGCTGTACGTATAACTATATACATATATGCAATAAATAAATAGTAATAATAATAAAAATCGAGATCAACTGCATGAAATGTCCCGGACGCACCGAAGCGCTCATGAGCGTTCACTCATCCAATCCTATCCGATCCGATAGGCCCAAGTCCGATCCGAGCGATACAATAAACGTTTCGATATTAGTTTTCCACGACGAAAACATTGTTGTAAAGCAATTTAAATCAGAGTTTTAATCATAGTGAATATTTCCGCAACTCAAATACTGAACACAGTAGACACCCTATTTAATCAACTCAAGACGACCCTTATATTGCCGAAACGGCTCGCCAAAAGGAAGAACGGCATTCGGTAACGGAAATAGGGTCTACAAGGCAACGAGGGGACGAAGTAAACAATCGAGTGCTACGCTCGCATACAATTGTTGCTGAACTCAGCTGAATCGTATATAATAACGCCATTAGCTGTAAATGTTAATGTAATGGAGTTTGCGTGTAACTCGATGATAGTTAAAAAAAAAACGCATTCCATAAGGTCGTTTGTATCGGTTTATAAAAAAAATATGAAATACCTGTGAAGCCATATGATAAGTGATGTTCAATTCCCGAGAACATTCTCGCTGCGAGAACTTTGCTGTTATGTTCTCGAGAACATTATTTTCGACGTGAACAAATGAGAATTTTAAAAATGGATAACTTTATCTAAAAAGTATATAGTCCAGGAAACAGAAATACGTATATAACATTTAATAACGATTTTGTCAAGATACCCTTAAAAAATACTGAAAAAATCTGATAAATTATCGCCCTTCATATACTACTAGTGTTTTATTTAGTTTACTGGGGCCAATTTTGATGAAATCTAAAAAGGCATCATAAGAATTTTGAAAAAGATTATTTTCCTAGACAGAAACTGAACCCGATGATTTTGCAAAAAATAACCCATCCTGTATTTTTGCACTAATCGATGTCACGCGTGTGTGTGATCAAATTCTGTAAGGCAATCGATAAACTAAAGTAAACGGGTTATTTTTGTTATTTTATTTCATTGGTCAAATTTTAAATTCTCAATGTTCTCTGAACATTCATTGTCGACGAGAATATTATATATAGAAAATAATTTAATGGTTTATATCAAATAATGTTTACGTAATTCTACTACAAAAGTGACAACAGGACAAGACAAAATTATATTACAGTGGTTACATAGCTGCTTACCAAGGACTTTTGAACGATAGACCAACCACGACGGGCTGCCGTTAATTATTAGGTAGCTTTATTTAAAGTAAAGTTCTTAATTAAATAGAGAAACTTTAGTAATGCCTGTTTAAGTGTTAGATTAACACTGAAACAAACTTTTCCTAAGACCCGTTCTCATAAAGCGATAGAATTTTCTTTCAGAGAGACAGACACTTTTCTGGCCACGGATCCCCTCGGCCTCCTGGAACATGCACCTCTGATTGGCCGAGACAAGGCTGGGCTGCCACCCATAGTGGTCCACTGCATGGCATGGGTCTCTCCACACAACTAGAGAGGCCTCGAGCGTACTTCAGCACGCTGCACCAATGCGGATTGATGGAGAGTTTTGAGGTCGCTCGAAAGGGACTGCTACCTAACGATAACAACCGAGACCGACGGATTAACGTGCCCTCTGGAGCAAGGCTTGATATCAAGAAATTAAAGGGAGCCATACCTGATTTGCTTTGTTGATTTGTTTCTTGAGCCCCGCGAAAGCCATAACTGTAGCGACAGTTTAATAATCTGAAAATAATTAAAATAACGATAAATCGTGGTATTCGTGGGTAATATGCAACCATAACCACATAATCTTGTGCTATCCATCCCAACCCACAACTGCATGCGTTGGATGAACAGACTAGATGAACATGTAAATATCTGGTAGGTATATAACAGCAAACTAGTAAGTGAAACAACGACAAAATCAATCACAACATCAATAAAGAGACGCACTGCCACCATTAATAAATGTCTACTACTTGAAGTTAAGAACCGCCGGCTTCAATTTCAAATAAAAGGAATAGTCAAAGCCAACGTCCGTTTGTGATTGTTCGGAGTACTTTGGTACAGAATCCCGATAGCAACTCCGGGTGCTGGCGAGCACGTGGAAAGTTGTAGAATATCAGTTCGTTACTGGCAGCGTGCCACGCTCGTGGATCGATACATTCGCAGGAAACGTAAGTAACATTATGTAACCGAAGTCAGGCCCACAATAACGCTTAAAACCGAGATGCACCCCAGCTGACCAACTGTGAGCCGTCATTTCCAATTTGTTCAACGTTATATACCGTTATATACCGTTATATATATAACGTTATATCACTTGGCAAAGAAAAACCCAATACCTTGATACAGGTGCGCATTTGTCTATAGACCCTCGTTGGGTCTGCACTCCTCACTATAAGTTTGCCGGCCTTCGCTATTGTGTTCGATTTCAAATAGCATCGGGACGCTGATACATTGATACAACCTAACCATTATCTATTGACACTTGACACACTGTTACGTACTGATTGTATGTACCGTTAACAGTCGTTAAGCTACTGCTAAACGTGCCCTTCGAAGCACTGAGGCGCTCATGAAATTTTGGCCACTAGCGGATACCGATCCAACTGCGCGGCATATCTTTTTATTTCATTTTTTATTTATTAAACTAATTTAAATAAAAAGGTAAGTATAAACTTAGTACTAAAACAAGTAAAAAAATATTCTTAGGCGATCTGTTACGATGGACAAGCGCCGCGTGACTATGAACGCTTCAAGAAAAATACTAAATGTCACGAGAGTAAAAACTTGTTTTTAATATATCAAAGTTCCTTTTAGGGTCCTGTTCGAGGTTTGTCCCAAATGTCGGTTGAGCTGCATGCTCGTTTGCTATCTTAACAATATAAAAAATAAAAAAGACCCTCCTAACAAGCCCATGGACACGAGAAACATATTTTGCTTTACACCGTTACCTACTTAATTTTGATCTGGGTCAACTATTGTGTTTGTCACGATCAGGAGCTGACAAAGGCAGAGTTTGAGCTTTTGTCAACGTATTGTTTAAATGTATCTAAGCCACTAATATAATATTGTTTGAATTGACTATACCAAATGGATAATTAATCAATAAATAAATATTTATTCAAATAAAATTGGGTGTGCATTATACGATTAATTCCAATGAATAAGATTATAAAAGTAATCATCAGCCGTTCAGCTAACTAACTATACCACAAATAATAATACAAACGTAATTTAACAGCCAATTTAATCTAACGGGGTGCAAGCGGAGTCAAATGTATTCAAAACAATTATGTAAGTAAAACATAGACAAAAATATGTTTTGACTTTTGTATGTCTCCGCTTGTTATAACTTTAAATATTTTCATATTCAGAGCTTGTTTATTTCTTTTCAGTTAAGTGCTTTTGCAGTTGGGTTTTAATTATTTTCAATAATTTAATATATTTTCAACTTTTTAGTTTAATTATTGAACGAGTTGTCCAGTTTATGATCCCGCAGTCAGTAAACGAAGTAGCGTCGTGACGTTTTGCAAGCTATAGAAAAAATAAAGTAGAGTATAGGAGTAAGTAAATAATCAATTCATTAAATACGTCCCTGTAGTAGTGATTACACTATGACAGAATGTTACATCACTGCCTCGGAAGCCAACCGCGCAAAGAAAGTATCGCTTCAAAAAAGGAGTAAAAACAATCCAATAAATTTCACAACCGAATCAATGCATAAAAAAGGATTTAAATAGTAGGCCTAAACTAAAAAAACAGGCTAGAAAACTACGCAGTGACATTGCGTGTCGTACCGGCCGCGGCCTAGAGCTGTTAAAGATCAAAATTGCGTTACAAAACGTATTTCAAAAGCAAGGAGCCCATGTTATTTGCAGTCTACACTAATTTGAACGTTTCGTTTATTTCATGAAAGCAAAGATCACAGGTAAAATCTATGTAAGAATATAAAAACAGATGTCTACTGATTAATCATCGTCGGGCCGAAACTTTTAAAACAATATCATTTGTTTTATCGGTTAACCGAAAGCATCGAAAGGTGTGGATGTCGGTTACATTTAAACAAGAGGCGACCACCTCAGTCCCCAAGGATAGGAACGCATGTGTGACCAGCTTCGAAAAGGACCAATACTAACGATTGCTAACTGGAAGAATTACTAATATTTACATAAAGGACTAACTCACACTAACAGTCCTAGCAGGCTAGCACCCAGTCCTTTTACTAACGAATACTTACTAACTAACATTCTTATTATTAACCTAATACTAAAATAACTTACTGACAAACAGTCTCTCATACAGTCCTTTTTGAAGTTTGTCACAGAGCTCCACGGGCGCAAGCACGTAATGGGACTGCATGTTCATTTGCTATTCTCATTACATAAAAAAATGTTCTCAAAGGCATTTGAAATTAGTCAACCAACACGTCGACGGTACGAGGTAGTTTAAGAATACTTTTCGGAGTTACGTACTGTAAGAAAATAAATACTATTTGCTTCATCGGTTAAGGAAAACATCTGAGGAAACCTGCATGCTTGAGAATTCTCCATGATGGTCTCAAAGGCGTTTCAGTCTGTCAGTTACCACTTGGCTAGCATGAAGGACTTGGCCCTTAAATTTCCACATATGATAATGATTATGGTTTTATTAATAAAAACTTTGACGACAACTATTTATATTTGGCACAATAAAAAAAATGTTAAGCAGGTGACTCTCCTATCCTATATTTTAAGCAAAAAATAAAATGGTGTATACACACACACTGTTGAACAAGTATGGCCCAAAGAAGTTTTACTTCATAGGCGTGTGCAGTGACATATACACACGCATCGTTTTTTTACTAAGCTAGGTATCCTGTAACAACCTTCACTAAGTCTAGACGGTAGAAGACTTTTGTACGCTGATGGCAGACATATTAGACTATCTCTAACTAGTATAAAACAAAGTCGCTATCCGCGGCGGTTTGTTTGTGCGCTTACTTCTTTCAAGTTACGCCACGGATTTGAATACGGCTTTTATTATAATTTATAGTATTTATTCTATAAAGTTTATAGGTACAATACATTTGTTTTATGCTTACAAAAAGTTGAAGAAAAATCGATATTTATTTAAATTTAGTGTAAAAAAAAAAGATGTAAAATAAACTACTCGCGTATGAAGTGGCAGGCAAAAGCTAGTATTCAATATCACTAGATTAGATAGATATACAATTTAATTTTACACGTGATTGCAGCTTATGTTATTCGCTTCACAGTCAGTAGTACCTGTTGTTCAATATACTTATTGTACCTTATATAAATTGGACGACTGAAATCCTTAATAATATTATTATTATTATAAACTAGCTGTTGCCCGCGACTTCGTCCACGTTAAATTTATGATGTTTTTCAATTTTCACGGGACATGTTTATTTTTTCGAAATCAAAAGTATTCTACGACCATCTCTACCAATGAAGATTCCCATACAAAAAATCACTTTAGCTTTATCGGAATTTTCAAATTTTCCGGGCCACTTTTGAAATTATTATTATTGCTATTAGTATACTCTTTATTAAAAAAGGTAGAACAGTTTTACAAAAAAAAGTCAGCAATATATGTACATAACGCGGTCTTATCACTAAGTAACGATATTTTCCAGCAAACCTTTACGCACGAAAAAATACACGATTCCTGCGTGACAGATGTGGGAACGCAACGCGCGCGAAGTCGCAAGCAAAGTCTCGTTAGAATATTTATTAATGTATTACACCTCTGTTCTCTGCCCCACTGCCCGCCCTTGGGAGTTCAGTAAAAGGCTTGGAGTTCATATGTATGAGACCTTTAAACATTAATTTCTAACTCGACCATTGTTACGTAATAGCAGTGTCTATATCCTGCAGCCGAAGTGTCCTAAACGATAATTTTAATATAACCAATCGGTCAGTTTAAGAAAGCATTATTCGGGGGAATAAAAGTAAATGAAGAGTAAGAGTAAGTATTATTACGCCTTACGCGATTGTTCTCTTGTAAATAAATATGAGGGTTCGAATCGAATAAAACGTTGCGTGATATATTTTTATCGTTTGACTACTCGCTTGGTATAAAACATAATTTTATTTTGAATGTTACCCACTTTTTACTTATCAATAGACTTCAACGATATATGATACGATACGACTACGATTATATACCTACATACGATTATATAGCTTGCTGCATATTGAAGGTCAAAAGAGAGTGCCTCTGTGAGCCAGCGATACGGTTTTAATAGGCGATGACAGGGTTGTCTTAATGACTGAGCTAGACAGACACCCTCGCTTTTCTCATAGCTCCATTCTAAGATAATCTTCTCAAGTGAATTCCACATTTATTGGGCCTTCGCTAAGCAACATATAACATGGCGTCATATAATAATGTTTCCAATAATCTCAATAACACTTATTTTATATAATATACCTTACATTAACTGACAAAAACCAACAGCTAGTACTTGTAAATAAAATAACGATGCACTAGATTTGGACTAGAATTACCAATGACAATTAAATTTCATGACGCTTAACGTAATGATAGCTAATAACAGTAATCGAGCCCGACTTAAATTAAAATAACATGACCAAATAACGAAGCGTTAAATGTCAAAAGACATCGTTACTATCAAAATCATTTTACCTTAAATACTTCAATCTTCTTTTGTGATTCCTATTTCACAAAACACTGACGGTAAGGGACTGTGATAGTATTGAAAACGCTACGTTATTGCTACGGCGTAGCAGTGTGCGATCCTCGTAGTTCGGGCGCGACTGAGACGAACCGTGGCCGTAGCGATATGCAAGTGCGCGCGCATCTTCACCCCCTCACGGACGTGAACCCAATATCAATTCGCGATCCAATTTTAAATAATTCACCTACATTTTAATTGTAATAATTCAACATTTTGTGTATCAACATTACTCCAAGATTACTTCAGTTTTTTGTTTCTTTTTTATGATATGTGAATAACAAACGAGCGTGCAGTCCCACTAACCGCCGTCCGTGGACAACTGTCTGATATTTTTTCTTAGGAATTTGAGACTGTTTTCAAAATATAATAAAAATTTAAAGGTCATTAGAAATGGCTGATTTCCAAAGCGTATTGGATATTCGACTGATATTTTCCTGGACATCAATTAAGTAAATATTTGATGTCAATTTGAAGCAAGTGTACACAACGAACTTAGCTTATTTTGCGCTATTGTAAATACAAACGGAGTACAATGCAATGCATAGTATTCATTGCTCTCTATTTCATTTGGGTTGGTTTTACGCTCACCGGTCTTAGATAAACGCTCATCATATCGTATTTTCAAACGACCGACTTAAAACATTGCGCTGACGTTATCATAATTAAATATCTCTGTATAGGGAAAGACAACAAGCCACCAGGAATATTCGCAGCAACAAAGTTTTTATATTATTATAGATAGATCATTTATTGTTGACTGTTCCACATTTACTTAAAAACTGATTGAGATACTGCCTATACGGTAAGTTAGTGTAGCCTCTATTTTTCCAGAAAATTTCATCAAATTCTGACCAGAGGTTTCGGAGCCTATGCGCGAC
>DWLO01000159.1:0-25210 GCA_018245335.1 Dalla quadristriga
TGATATAAAAAGAAATTAAACGCTGCTTCATAAGTTATAGTGGGGTCGTGATAAACAACAAAGCAGACAAGACGACACACCTATACGCTATACAGCCCTGAAACTTTAACTCCACGAGCGCGTAATGATAGGCATGCGACTGATGAGTCGACGTCAATCGCTGTCCGTTTGATGGCTTGTCAAATTGCTTCCTACGTCGTTAAGTGCAGGAAATTGTGACTCCTCGTCGACACACCTCGATGTCGCCGCTCGCGCACTCGCGTACCTGTTCGTTACGACTTAATTTTCAGGAAATTGAATTACAGCTAACCAATTGGAGTAAGGTGGTAGAACCTGTACACGGTTTCCCCCGGCGGTGGTACCGCCACACCCATTTGCACTGTGAAATTATTGTCTTTCAACAATTGTGTTTCGTCCGGTATGGTGTGGATGCCGGTTATACTTATACAACGAGCGACCGGCTCAGTCCTCAGGGATAGCTACGCATTTCGCTTCGAATAGGACAAATGCTAATGATTACTTACTGAGATTATTAATATTTACTAACAGGACACTTATACACTAACAGTCCTAGTTCCCAAAGTCTTATTACTGACGCATACTAACCAACTATTATTCCTATGAACACCGAATAATAACAGGACTGACAGTCCCTTAGACAGTTCCATCTGAAGTTTGTCACAGATGTCTATGGGCGGTAGTGACCAATCACTACCGCTATATTCTTGTTATATAAAAATAAATTGACTCATATTTGAAATGGATGTCACAAGTAATTGGATTCTCCTAAGTTCCAGTTAGATACAAGTCGACAAGTCTCCTCTTTTTCTAGGCTAGTCTTCAGGCCGTGGGCCGCTTGGTGAAAGCCAAATTCACATCAATTAAGGTGCCAAATTCAACAATTAGGTTTCGTTGCACCAAGTGAAAAAATAAATAACCAAGAGAATATCATTACGAGCATTATCTAAAATTTAAATATCGACGTAATTAATTAGCAATCAAAACTGCACGTGTTTAATCATAGCATGCACAAATTAATTAATTTGACTATTATTTTTATAATAATAATTAAGCATTATTTCAACCAACTGAGGATCATAATCATGTTCTTTAATTATAGATTACAAATTTAAATAAATTATAAATAGTCCTAGTAAAAATTAAATGATACGTTGATTGTAAAAACAGTGACAGTTTCTAGTGGCTATTTCACTAACAAAATGTATTTCGCTGACTGAAATTGTTCAAATAGAATAGATTAGATTTACCAAGCATCGTGATGTTAAAAAATAGTCTAAATAAATCCTGTTTCAACTTTGCATTGCCAGGTGTTCGTCGACATTTTTGCTAAAAACACAGAATTTTTATTAACGGACTAGACTTCACTCGCGGCTCCACCCGCGTATCAGTCGTTTATTTATACAAACTTTTCTTTAGGGGTAGAATCTATTAAATTCCTGTCTTTATCCTAACTAATACTATACATCTATAATTGTGTTTGTTGGTTTGTCGGTATGTTGGTTTGTTGTTACTCTAGGGGCCATTAACTATTTGTCACTACAAAGGCTACTTTTAACCCTGTCAAAAAGCACGGTTCCTGTGAAATAGACAAAGGAATTTTACGCAGACGGCGCCGCGGACTTAGCCTCATTTATAATATTAGTAAGGATTGTTATATGTGGATCAACATTTTTTATTTACACTTGTGTATTTGTCCTGCTAACGGATAAATCTCCGCTCGGAGGCAATATCGCAGCAGCAGCAGCTGCGGCGATGGCGCAATGGCGGCGGCACTTCGCGCGGCGCGATTACGCGCCTAAACATTCATTACGAGTAATGTCCGTCATTTATCCGCCCTAATCGCTGTGGTAACGTCTAAAAATATCGCCAATCAAAATTCAATTGCAACCGTGTGTTACTAGCTTTAATAATGGTTAATGATTATACATTTAGCCGTGTTAGCCTAGTGGTTGACTTCGGCCTCCTACTCGAGAGGTCCGGAATTCGATTCCCAGGCGCCAATGACATTTTTAAGTTCTGTTATGCTCATATGGAATGTAATATCGACTACTTTAACGGTGAAGGAAGACATCGTGAGAAAACTTGCACGACTGAGAGTTCTCCATGATGTTCTCCAAGGCATGTGAAGTCTGCTAATCCACGCTAGGCCAGCGTGGTGGACTTTGGTCTAACCCTTCTCATCCTGAGAGAAGACCCGTGCTAAGTATTGGGCCGGTGATAGGGTGCGATAAATAATTGTATTTGTGAAATTTCTTAAGCTAAATGACTAACTATAAGTGCTTAGATATAGGTACTGGTATATAATAAATATTCTAATATATGTATTTAGAGAGTAAAAGAGTACTTAGAGAATTTAAAGAGATTAAATACAAGATAGGAATTCAATTTACTTATTCAACATTCAAAATTCAACTACTAGTTAATACACTAACGGTATCAATTATAATTTAAACAATGCATCTTTTTAAATCTTCCTGTAAAATAGTTTGAAGTAGCAAGAACAGAACCTCCGGTATTAATTTGCCGTTTCATATTTTACTAGATCTTGCCTGCGGCTTCGCCCGCGTTACATTGGTTTTTCTATACAAACATGCATTTCCTTTATTGAACCCTCATTGGGGATGATTTTTGGAAAATAAATTGCCTATGTCCCGTTCCAAGGTTCAAGTCACATCAAATTTCATAAGAACCTATAAAGTAGTTCTTGCGTATTAAATAACAAAAATAAGTTTCATACATCCATCCATCCATCCTCACAGTCTTTCGCGTTTGTAATACTCGTAGACAATACTCGTAGTAGAATACCTCGTTTAACTAAGCAGTTACAGAGAATTTGAATACCTACCTATAAAGCCAACACACCTATAGATAAGTTTAGCCAATGTTTTTATTTAGCTCGCTTAAAGTAGCGAGGTATTTAGGTTGAATTCAGCAGGGTTATAAGTCGAGCAGGTGAACGGCGCTAAATGTTTCACGGTTTAATCAAGCCCCAACGATCAGGCAAGACAAATAGTTAGCTCATCTGCATCTATACGAAGCGGAGCCACCACGAGGAACTACGCAACGATATTTTAACCTCGCCTCCTTCTAAACACATCTCTATACAGTGGAACCTATACTCATTTTAGAAATCAAAAATCTAAAAGGTACTCACAATGTACACTACATGTACACACAATGTTTTATTTAGGAGTACTAAAATTAAGTTACCTACCGTAAAGGACCGAAGCAGTTGGCCGAGTACTCAATCGTACTAATGGCATCAACCGCAAGTGCAGTCTCCGGGGACGTACTACCTAAATATGTAATGGTTACTCTGAGCGCTTTCGGTGCGAAGGTACTCTTACCTAAACACCCACTGACCATTTACATTCCTAGCCGTATCACCTACTAAACACAAACGGACCAGCCAACCAGGAATTAATCAATACCCAAAACCTCAACCGCCAATTCCCATATATCTTACACCGGAGAGGACTTAACGCACAATTTATGACCGACTTCAAAAGACTTTCTGAAGTGCGAATGCAGTAAAACAACTTTTGAGCCTTATTTTCTCGTTCCGAAATTGCAGTGGTTTAAAGCGAGATTTCATTTGTATGGAAGCCGGTATAATCTGGAATAATTCCGCAGTAGCGGCGCAGGCCTTCAAAGACGCCACTCGTCCGCGCCGTAGTTGCCGCCTGTAATGAGTTTTTTTTTAATGCGCAATACATTCACACACCATGCCAAGCTGTACTGAATTTATCGTGGTGCGAGTGCAATTCAAAAGACCACGTCATTTAAGAAAAAGTAGAGTTCTAACATAATCAATTCTTAATTATTCTGAATATGAATAGCATATAATATTATACAAAAGAATTTTAATACTACCCTTTTTCTGCAAAGAAAATGTACTAGCGGGTGTCCTCCGAGCTAGTGTGGGGAGCAAAATCCTGTTGAAGCCGTCTTGATTACTGCGACCCGAGCGCCACTGGAAGATTCAGAATTGGATGGATTATGAGGAATTTAAAATACGATGACAATTTGAATATGAACACGAGGAGTGTCTTTTGAATAAATTCTTCTTGAAACGAGCCGTCGTTTTAAGGGTCTGAGGAGTTGATTGTTGTTTTTATACGGTCGTTTTGTATGACGTATTATTGCAAATTGGCGACCTGTATCCCGCAGCTTTGTTACAGTTACAGTTCTTTGTTATTCAGAATACGAAAGCATAACATGGGAGTGCTTTATTTGGGCTTGCATATTTCCAGCTGAGAATAAAAGTAAAACGACATGGTAGCACTATATGTAGTTCGTTTTAGAGAAAATGTGTCGTTAGCGAGCAAAGAGCGGGCGTCTGTAGGCCGCGGAGGGTATGCCGGCAGCGGGAACGGAAGGAAGGCGGTGCTAATTACTCGCGCGCCCGCAGCACAATCGGCCTCGGAGGGACGCGCAACCGACAACACTCTTCGAGGGATAACGATACGAGTGAGCATATGAATTTTTTACCCTCCAATATTTAGAGATGTAAAATGTAACTCAATAATACGCCACATTTGAATGGGAAACGTCGACGTACGAAATATTGCGTACTGATATTTTTTATTTTAGCATTGTTTCTATAATTATGCTGAAAGTGTGGCAGGGGAACATTGATCGCACATGGAATAAAGGATTAAATTGAATCATATAGATTCTGATTTGGAAAATTTTAATTCGTCTTCGAATTCGTCTGGCTGGTTTCTCTGCCGCGGCAGGTATTTGTTAATAAAATAAATTTTTATTCTGGGGCTTGCTTAGTAACTTAATTATAATATAAAAAAAATCAAATGAAATTATGTTTACTTTCAAGTCGATTTGGAAAAATCTCGGAAAATAATATTGAAATATTCGTAGCATGGCGTTGCAACTACATCTAAATCACAAGCGGTTCTGCAACTAAGAAACGTCAATAGCGAAGAACGTGCACTGTGCAGTGAGTAATTCCATAGATAGCTATCGTTAAACCACCTCGGATAGCTCGAAAACTTTCGAGATCTTAATTCAAGGAATGTATATTTGTAGATATATCAGGTACCTATATAACAAATGTTTTAACATCGGTGTAAATAATAATAATAAATTCGTATTGTTATTTCCATGTATCTACAGTGTTCCTATAACATCATCAACAGCCTATAGTAGTCCACTGCTGAACTAAAGACCTCTCTTAAAACTAGGAGGATTTGCCCATAATCACCACGCTGGGCAGGCGGGTTGGTGGTCGCATTAAGTGGTAGTTGCTGCACAGAGGACGCTGCTGCTCGTTCTCCGTTATATTTCCTCGTACGACACCCGCAGAAAGGGGAAGGGTGGTGACAAGGGTGGTGTATTCTGTTCGGCCGTCACAACACGACAAACTTAACATGTTCCTATAACATTTCAAATGTAAGTTTGTTATTTTATTGAAACATTTTCATATAGTATACTGTATTTTATTTGCTGCGTACGAGGTTCTTGACGGCCACAAAGCAGTCCAAGAAGGGTTGACGTTTTTTTTTTTTTTGATATAATGAAACACCCGTCATCCTGCGATTTCACGACGCTTGTTAAGACTTTTTATTTGAAACACGTGTAGACACTAGAAGAACGCATGCAAACGCTAGATTCTAGCGTTTGCATGCGTTCTTCTAGTGTCTTCTAGCGGCTAGATGAACGAAAGTATTATTAGGCGTCCAATGACTTATTTTGCGTTGATTCAATATAATTATATTTCGTTGAAAAATGTTCATTATTTAAATGAAAAAAATAGAACGTTAATAGAAATGTAGGGCTCCGTGATCATTAAAGACCTTGATTTTCAACTACACAGTTTACCTTTTTCTATGCACCGGTACGGTCGATGGGCACCTACAACCAACTTGGAACAGAATTGTAGGAGAAGGACTAGGAATAGATAGATAGAATTATAGAATCAGCGAGTATTAATTTAATCGGAGTATTAGTTAGTTAGTAATTAGGATTGTTCTTATAGTCCAATTAGTATTAATACTACCTATTCTTTGATGGTTACGTTACTACTTACTACTCTGAGATGGGCTGTTTGGTTAAAAGTAAGCGACAACTTTCAAATCGAAATAAAATTAACGTGAATTATAACTGTCCCGTGACATTACAGATACACATTGCACAGATAGTTAAATATTACTACCTATCTTATAAATATTTCATTACACTACGCTGAAAATTAAGGAATTATCCGGTAATGTGGATAGTAATGTAAACAAGATTACATTGGAAGTTTTAATGAGCTTAAGAAGAATATATTAACCATACGGTACGTTCCATAAAAATATAGTTGATCCAACAGTTTTTAACGTTTTGATGCACACAATTTTAAAAGATCTTTTGAACGCACCCCACATGACGCTTTCCCCATATGTATGACGTTTATTTCATATTTGGTACCTATATTCATACATTTTTAACTACAGTTTCTTCATGTCTTAACTGTATTAGTATGTCTTAAGAAACCATAACAACAGGATTAACTTACACTAACAGGCCTAACTCGCACAGTCCTATTACTGACGAGCAAACAACTAATATTCCTATTAACAGCTAATACTAACAGGGCTAACTAACTAACCGTCCCTCGCACAACCCTACACTTGTATATTTGTCACAGAAGGCTCGGGGTGGCATTGGTGGAATTGCATGCACGTTTGCTATTCGTAGGACGTTTTTTTAAATACTTTGTTACCGAGCTAGATATCCCTAAAATTTTTACCTAGGCGGTGCAACAAAGCAATTCTTTAGTCTCCCGTCCAAAGTTAATCACAATGTTATTAAAATGAACATAAATTGATACATGTTTCAGTAATTCAGCAACATCAGCATATTTAACACATAAAAGTAGATTTGTAGGTTTCGTAAGCAACACGTCGTTATACAAAGAGCGTACAAAGACTCGCAAGACGCCTCGGGTCGAGCCATTCATAATATTGTAATAACGGCTTCCAGCAGCAGTTATTCCGTGCTTAAACGTTTTACTGCGGTCATTATCTACCGCTGAAAGGATATGCAGGCGATAAATTGTAGAGCGCCCTCTACCCCCGCCTACCTGCCGCGCTTATCGCCAAATCTATCCGCTACCGCCGCTTGCAGCGGAAATTATTTGTTAAACTGTATTTCGATATTTCTTAATTGTTAAGCAATTCATACCAGCATTTGACCTTTTTGTAAAACTTGAATAAATTGGCCAGCTTGTAATGTAAACGGAAGTGTTAGTAAGCAAATAGAGGTAGGTACTTATATAAAATTAAGAACTATAAATAAAAAATTAACTAAAATAGGAATCCTACTTGCTAGGTACTTTAAAAATTAATAGTCAAGTGTTTGCGAAACAACTTAAAAGTTAGTCGCCTAACTTACTGTAAGTATACATGAGAACGTCACTGTAAAATAAATTAGGACGTACGATATTGCCTTAATACTTACTCCGTTAGTTACTTAAGTTAAATCTTTATGACGATCTCTCCGACCTATTTCGGTGTATCTGAATGATATCTCAATGTATATATAAAGGGGCCTCTCCTTTGGCAATAAAGAGACCATTTAATCGAAGCTTATCTGCCCGGAAGCATTCATTAGATGATTGCAACATTACTACTGGACTCTTTTCCAAGAATTCCACCCATTTACTTATTGAACGAAGATATAAAAATAGCTTGAATGACTCACAACAAAGAAGTACTGTGTTCAATTTTTGTGAAGGTTCAAATTCTATAAAATAGAAATATTGTTATTGTTACCTACGAGTATATTATTAAAGAGCATTATGTCCTAACTGACTGATTGACGTATCTTTGCTCTGGTGGAACTCGTTTATGATTTAAAACTTCTTTGTCCACGGTGGGGGGAAAAAAAGAATAGGCGTGATACTGAAATGGTGGTTACGTCACCAGTGACCATTAGGATGCCTAAACTTTTCAAATATGCATATCAAAGGCATTTGATTGAGATTTTGATTGCGGCTTTGATTGCACCTATGATCTCACGCCTGATGCGATTGCACTTCATCAATGTTGCTGAAATATTTAAAATGAAAATTTGGTGATTTACTCATTTCCTTTCTTACCTGAATTGTAATCGTTCAACGAATATATTTTGTGTACCGATGGAGTACAATCCAATACGTGATCACACACGCTGTACATGCACCCGTTTTTGTTGATATAAATAGATACAAGGGATTAACGTTTGTAGTTAGACATTTAAATTGCAAACTAACATCGATGTTCAAATGTTTTTGGAAAATATTACCGAAGGCTATTTAAAAAATACTTACAAGACAGTATTGGAATTCTGTCATTTCAACATTTCAAGGTCAACTGTTCCTTCTCACCTCAGCAGTTTAAAATGTAACCAAGATCCATTTGACTGGGTCGAAATATCTACATGAAATATAATGAACGTGACTACAAGTTGTTTAGAGAATGTTTACTTTCTGAGACGACATAATGACATACATACTACGAGGACATAATTTAAAATAAATGTGAGTGTAGCTGTTACCCGCGACTACGTTCGCATTAAATTTATCATCAATATTCGCGTTTAAAAGTATCCTATGACCCTCTCCGTGACTCAAACTACCTCTTTACGTTTAGCCGTGATGGCGTATCAAACAAACAAACTCATTTTCGCATTTAGGTTAGTTTGTATCAATCAAAAGTCGTCTAAAGGAATAGAGGCGAAAAATGTTTCTGTCGGTCGACTGACGGCGAAATGATAAAACTAAAAAGATAAATTAATGGTGGAAACATGTGCGGCCCTATACAAAAAGAAAATATAAAGGTCTCACGAACAAATCGAATTACATAAGGTACGTACATGAATAAGAGTAGACACGTCCTGGCAATCAACGATTTATACGGTCCTAAGCCAACACTTGCGACCGGTCAAACATCTTGATAACCGATAATCTAAGAGCAACATAAATGTACGAAATAATACAACCTGTCAAACAAAATAAATTAATGCTAGTAAGCTTAATGAGGGAATCCAGACACATAAACTCATTATGTTTTGAAATATGCAGGACGCTGGAAAAGCTCATTAAATGAAATTTAATAAAAGGCACATAATAAGCTCTCGTGTATTAACTTTTGCTGGTTCTAAAGTTATAGCGGTATATGTACAATATTACTAGACTTATTAAATCTTAAACTTGTTAAGTTATGAATCCTTACTAGTGTTATAAATGTGAAATTTTATCCCGGAAAAATGCAAGATTAATGTGGGATAGGTAAGGAAATTTTACGCGAGCGAAGCCACTGGCATCGCTTCGTATATGTGTAAGTTATAATTACATTATATCAATAATGCCGTTTGACTATAACTCGCTTCACATACTTTGCCATTGCGGAATATAATATGCCAAGAGAAGTATTCTGTACACGCATTTTCGTACTATCAAACGGTTTCACTATGCTTCCAGTTGCTTTACAATCGTCATCAAATACCCAAAGACATCTGCATTCAACCACTAACAGAATTGTAGACACCTACTGATTATTTAAAACAGTTATGTGAGTTGGTTAGTTAGTTGGTTAATATTTGATAGTTATAATAGGAATTAGGTCAGTGTATGTTAGTTCTGTAAGTAATCCAGTTAATATTTTTTACTATAAGTCTTATTCATAATTGCCTTCAGATGGGTTGAAACCTACTCAGAAGAACCGGTATAAGTTTAATCAATGCATACCAACCTAGACATAAAAAATACGACATAAGGTAAGCAGTTAAACGCTGGTGCATAGCGGAGCGGGGCGGGTCGCGGCGCCGGCAGGTGGCTCAAATTACCGCATTTGTTACACGTTTACACGAAACTGTATCAATATTTCATGCGGATTTACACGCGCTATCGCGCCTGCATTTTGCTGTCTAAAAATACGCAACTTGATCTGGAAATCAACGCGAAAAATCGTGTTAAAACCACGTAAATTTAAGTAATCTAGTAAGACGATTTACGATTTTTTGTGATACGACTTCTAATAAAATAAAAGGCGTTGCGAATTCGTAACTTATCATACTCGCGACGTCTTTTGCGTTGACCAAGTTGTAACCAAATAGCTAAAAACAAAGAAAAAACAAAACCTTTTATACAGAAATATCTAAAACGGGAGTAGTGACTAAATACAAACAATAGTGAGCTTGTTATGGACTTACTACATTATTATTTTGTGAAACGTGTGTTTGCCCGCCCGCGAGAAGATACTGTGTAGGAGTTGTGATACTCGTGTAGCAAACGGGTCGTGGTGCGGTGGTGGAGTATTTACATATAAAAGCGCAGTGTAACTAAATTACTTCAAAAAATTTAGTAACGGGGTGATACTAACCGCATAACGTAGTCGCTAAAATATTATTTCAATGAGACTGGAGCTCTGAATCCCTACAATGACAACTCATTCAGACGTAAACGCGAACTACCGAGTATATCTATAAGAATGGCATTGCAAAAGTTTTTCAATTTTCAAGTGACGCAGGTATGATGGAAAACTTTTGATTGGAGACACACCAAGCTTGTGGTCCTATTCACATTTCCTGAAAGTATGAATTTCGTTACGGAATACTACGAGTATAGGCGTGCTTGCTGCATTTAATGCAAGTATCTAACAGTTTTTTACAAAACATTAAGGAGAGTTGACTTCCTTACTCCAGACACTATTAATCTCAGACAGTAAAACCGACTGAAATGGTACTTACTCAGTTTTATTTGTATATATGTAAGTTGGTTCGCGAATACCTTGAGAATCAGAAATTGTATTGTCTATCTATTATGTGGTATTTCGGCGTGGTTTTCACTTATCGATAGTACTACATCCAAAGTTATTAGGTTAATACTAAAGACTTACACATACGTACTATATATTAATATACCTAATAATACCGTAGTCAATGGTTTATTACCATATTTTTTTACTTGTGGTAAGATATAACTATGTTTTGGTAATCTTAGTGAAATTATTTATGCAATTGCTTGGTATGCAAAGTCATTATTTAAATTGCGAAATAACATTATTCGCGGCAATGACGTCGAAGCGAAATAAAGGCGATCGCTACATATCACATCTTTTTACATTGTAGGCGTGTTATGGGCAAAACCATATCTACACATTTAAAAATCTTTGAACATAGTACAGAAATGATCAATACAGTTACTCACTACTGATTTTTAATGTGATGAAATTTTATAGAGACGAAAATGAAAATGTTGTGGACGGATTCCTTTTAAATTGACAGATTTAGATGTGAACAGAGGACGCGGAGCACATTATGCAGAATCACGCAGGGATCTCGGGGATTGGCGCCTGGAACAAGAAAGTGAGTAGCGAGAGTGCTGGAATTGAACTAAAAATACATTCTAAATACTAAAAACATTTTTTAGGATACCGTGTTATAGTTAGTAATACTTTGTTTATTCTTGGCGAATAATTGAAATAAATTCATATTTAACACGCATTTAAGTCATATTAATCTACCAGCAACCGCAAACAATTTATTCATTGTACATCTAAAGTTCAGTTTACGAATACATCTAAAGAACTTCCTACTCTCTAATAAAAGTACCTACAGTAAACAAAATGTTTAAAACTAAACTGGGTTCTCAAACTAAACGATATAACGAACCGCGTCAAATTATGTTGTAACAATAGCGAAAAGTCTTCATACCATTTGCCTTTAATGCTTGTAAAAATGCAGTGGTTTTTCCCCAGCATTTTCACAGTTGAGACTTATTTTCAAGAAGGTCTTGATTATTCGCGCACTCGGTGCACCACTTCACCCAGTTCCACGCAACAGTCCCTCAATACCCGCGTGATGCTGCATAATGCCATCCATGCTCCACCTTCTACAATATTTGCAAATTGTAAAGTCTAACTTGTAAGAAAAAACAAGATCCAAACCTAAGCCAAAAGAGAGTATTGAAATCGATATCTGGATGCTCGGCGGTGACCCTGCCAAGTCCAGAATCTTCCGTGCGACGTTCATCCCTGTTTGATAAAAATATTTAAAAAAAACCGACTGCCAAGGCACTTAACTGAAAAGAAAAAAAAAACTAAATATGAAAAGTTTGAATTATTTATTGCAGCGCACCTTTGTCTATGAAATCTGTGGCTTTAATCTATACCCGAAATTAAAATTGTAGTGCGTTGCGCCTCGCGACTATGACCAATAACAACGTTCGCTACTCGCGCGCCAGCCAATCAAGGTTGCCCCCATGCGCAAGGGCCTCGCCGCCCGCACCATGCAAGTCTAGATTGTCTATCAATGATCTTCTTCTTATGTGTAATGTTGAATACTTTCTGTCCGCCATTTGTGATAATTCAGTTAATCTGTAAAACTTGCTTTTAGTCCACTGTATTATTCACTAAAGATGATCGTAGTTTCTTTCGCGTCTTTTTATTCAAATCGTAATTTCTAAGCCTGACTCAAAGTTAATGAATTCCTAATATTAAAAAAAGGAGTTTTGCAAGAAGTATTCATGCGTTTAACCCAGTGCGGCAGGAGGGTAATGTTTTTTCATTACTGTTAGTATACTTCATGATCACGACCCTATATTGATGGCAGCGCAGCACTCAGCCTGCATTCTCGTTTAATTCCACTGTCGTCGCTCGATTCAGTTTTAGACAACAATCCCCACGCAATCCCCGCGTGATACTGCATAATGTAGTCCGTAAGCCTTTACTCTAAAAATCTATCAATTTTAAAGGGAATCTCTTCCGAGAAAGATTATAGAATGCTCTACGAGTATATGCTTAGATAAAAGATAGTGATAGAACATATTTTTTCTCACGTGATGAAACTGAAAATATCTGTGTTATAATTCACTGCTTGAATTTTTTTTTGGACCTACATAAATTGTGTTTCTAGTCAAGACCGGATCCGAAAATAAAAATTCAACGTAAATGTATGGATTTTTTTAACACCCTACACCACTATGTAGTAGGTACACCCTGTCGTTAACAATAATTTTAGCCTATAGTTTCCAAACTTTCATCAGCCCATTTTGTCGTTAATAACTGTAAATAAAATGTATGTACCTAAATATGTTTATTTAGCTTAGTATCCCATGTGTGAAAAAATGTGCCGCAGCTAAGTGAGCTAAGCTAAATTAGGTTAGCTTCATTCGCGGAGTGGCTTGGCGCTTTACAGAACCATGTCCATAATCCAGTAATGATTTAAATTTAACTGAAAAGAAGGAATAGCAAGATAGAACTCTATCTAAAGTTATAAGTACTTATATAAGTTACTTATTCTCACGATAAAACCAAGGATATTATGTCTTTTGGAAATATGTGGTTTATGTACATGTTCATTGAAGGTTTTGTAACGGGTCTTTTAACTCTGTAATTAAATATTCTAAAAAGAAATAAACTGAATATAATAAATTTTTTTTTTTTGCTTATTATTTTATTAATTTATTTAGAAATTGAAATATGTTATTGTTATTATTTTTTATATCAAGTGGTGCTTCGTGGAAATCCATTGTTATAATGTTAAGTTAAATCTTTTTGGTGGTATGTATATTGGGGTTAGTTTTCGTACAGGTGTTTATGAGGTGAGCTTCAAAGTATACATCATCATACGTTTTGCTCGCACTTAATTATATGCTTTAAAATAATTTAAGTACAGTGGCTTACTTTTTCACTTTTTACACTCTCAATACTAAACTCTCTCTATCTCTCTCTTGTTACTAAACAATGCTCTGTTAAGCAAAATATTGATGTAATTGAAGGCTTATAGAGTTCGCTCTGAAAGTCCTTCGGTTATCTAAAAAGTGTCGGCGTATGTCCCTCGAGGCTGGCATTTACCAGCTCAATAAAACTTGGAAGAAAATATTTGGTTTCGTCCAATATAATTTCATCGGCGTTCAAAGCTTCTACTACAAAAGTCGTATTTGAGCACATCGATTGTCGAGCGATTTGCTATGTCGCAATCTTAGTACTTAATCAAGTTAGTCCTATGTACAGTAATATATAGTCTTGACAAGCTGAACCTTAAGCTACTCAGTACAGTTAAAGTATTAAACGCTTACTAAGACATGTCTCTAAATTTCTATATGTTAACCGTATAGTGGCTATTCAAAACAAAACTCGGAATAACCATATTACTCATTCATAGACGATCCCGTATGTGGCGGTTACACCAGTCGCGATTCATTTGTACCCTGACTGTTAGTCAAATATTTACCAAATTTGTATGTAAAACTAGCTGTTCCCCGCAGCTTTTCCTGCGTAAAAATGGTTCCATCTATATCCCTTTCAAGGGATATGGAGACATTTTTAAACTGAGAATTTAATATATTTAAAAATTAAATGTTCACAATTAGCGATCGATTTTTCGATGAAATAAAATGAAATTTCATTTCATTTCATTTCATTTCATTCGACAGTATGTTTTTTTGCTATTAAGTTCGTTTTGTCACATGATCAATCAACGTGCAAATTCTCTTTAACTTCATTGGCATCTGAATAATTGAGCCTAAAACTAATAGGTATACACGCAGCCAAAATACTCGAATGCTGTAAAACTCAACCAGTGACCTACCAAGGCAAACAAACGTAAAATTGTAAGGTAACGTGTTCCTACTCAAATTAAAAAGAATTTTAGAGCACAACGTTTACACTAAAATTCTGCCTCCAGCAAAAAAGCTTCTGTTTCTCTACGGAATATACTAATTAGTTAAAAAAATTCAAGCTATTATTTGAATTTAGAGAACAACTATTCAGAAATAGAATGGCATGCGTTTCTAAATGACACTGAAGACTTCTTTGTTGTAAAAAAGTTTTTACGTTATACTTAGTTGAATCAAACTCAACTTCCACTGTGTAAAGTTACACTGTTCCAATTAATAATATCAAACCAATACAATATAAATGACCTCTCTAAACATACATCAAACCGCAGGCCAGCGCCGACAGCGTCCGCGGTCGTAACTAATATGTTGACACGGTCGCCGCCACGTTAATTATTAACAAAATTATGCGATGGTGCCAGTTAATGATAACGTTAACTGGAATTCATAATAGAGAGGGGGCGCAGCTGTATCTGGAGCATATCCGAGTTATGTCCCGCGTGAGACAGGCGCTGATTAAAAATGCAGTGCTTCAAAACGAGCTAGAATCGGCATCGGCGTCGCTCGCGCACACCGCCGCCAGTGTTGACGTAAACCTGGAACCGCGTGGTTGCCTACGGAATATTTCGCAAAGTTTCGCTAATCGCGTCGCGTTACTACTAGTGCGTAGACAGTGCCACATGTAACACATGGAAAAGTATCAGAGAAGAGCCTGCGGCCAAAAACAGCGTACACAAAACTTTTGTGGCGTAATCATTTAATTAATGATTAATGAAAACATCGCACGCTTAATTGAATATAAAACCCAATGGACGAAGCGTTAACAACTCAACTTAAAGCCAATTTCCCGACTTTAAATTGGGTCATTGACGCCGCGAAAAGCTGAAAAGCGCTTTTATTTTTAAACTTCGGCTTCAGATCGATCGCAGCGTTCGCATTCATAACACAGAAACGTGGGCAGCGAACGACAGGAATGCAGCAAGTGTCGGTATTTTATTTAGGTGAAAAGCACAGCGATATCCGTTCCGGTTCTATTTTCGCGCTATATCGTTTATTACGAGGGCCGGCGCGCCGACATTAGGGCGCGGGCCCGCGCTGGAGTCGCGTGGCCACTCCACTGCCTGATATTATATTCTGGAGCACGCCTGCCTTGCCTCGCTTCGCGCTAGATATTTCGAGTGTTGTTACTAGCACCTACCTACCTATGAATTTATCTAGTCATAGACGTATGTCTCGGCCGGTGCAGTCGCCTGCATCGCACGAAAATCTTTTCCGATAATACTCAATTTATAAGGAAATCGTTCGTTGTGTTTACGTACGCAGATTTCAAGAAAACTCTAACTTGCCCTCTATTTAAATAAGTAAGTGTTATTTGTTCATGTTGTTTTTAATTTATTTTAGGTATAGCTCAGACAAAGTAGGTACCTACGTATCTAGTAATATCTTCAAAGCCCAAACATATTCTGTATTGTGTTCATAGAGTTCATTACATAAACTTCAAATAATTAACAAAATTAGGCATATTATCTCAATGACTATATTTGAATATTATATTTTACCCGCTCAAAATTATTATATTTTCGATCATAAATATTTATTTATGCGTTTCATTAATTCAGTTTTACTTAGTAAGAAATCATAACATGTATTTATTAAACGTATACAAAATTCTTTTATAAAAATACCTAGGGCTCTGTATTTTGTTACAAGGGCCTGCTATTGTATTGAAAAGCGTCACCGACAAAGGCCTGTCATAGAAAAAGTGCTACAACTTTATGTATACTAAGATGGAGGTAGGAATACTTGTAACATTGAAAATATACCAAGTCCACTGTTTACTACTATGTCCTCAAATATAATGACGTTCCTACGAATAAACATATATTCGCAGCCGATAATGGTCCCAACACAAATCGGCACAGTCTCACCCCATGAAAAAAAGAATTTTACCAAAATTATAAATGTAAAAATTGTTTGTTTGTTGGTTTTTTTTATAGGCCTTCACGGCTAAACCATACAACCGATCTTCTTAGAATTAGGTAGGGAGAAAGTTTGGGTCACGGAGAAGGTCATACGATACTTTTAAACCCGGAAATTTATTATAAATTGAACACGGACGAAGTCGTGGGCCACAACCAGTACTAAATATAAATTAATTAATGAAGTCAAGCCATATGATGTGAACGCTTCCTTAAAAGATTTTAAATAAATTACCGCACAATATCACACATCACAAAAATATTAAATTTAACTGACAGCAGCGAATCAAAACCACATTTCTTTATTAAAATAAAGCCAAAGCTCTCGTCCCGAAAACACAAACTGTCCGCTGAAATAACGATCTCATATGAAAATAGAGCCGCAACGCGTAACAGAGCACGGGTTAGTTAATAAATTGATAACTATTCCTAAATTTGACTGCTATGCACGTCCAACTAAGGCATAACTGAATTCTGCAAACAAACATTGAATAATTAAGTTTTATATTCATATTTTTGCATCTAATTATATGATAATCTTATGTAGGTATACATACCAAATTATTGGTGCCGATACTTGGATAGATATAGTCGTGATTCTGTTCATCATATTCTGTTGCCGAAAACTGGCACAAGAACTAATGAAAAGTCCGGGTGAACGTATTGGTAAGTTATTCCACACTTCATGTTAAATAAATACCAAGTAGGATTGGCGACAGGCACGCGGCCGAGCCCCGTTTTAATTTTTTTATTTGCAGCGAATAGCTATCGGGCTGGCAGTAGGTACCATCATACACTTCCACCCATGGACATCTGTGACAAACCTCGAATCGGTAATCGAACCTCGGACCTGTCAGCTAGTAAATTAATCCCGTTGGAATTAGGTGTTAATAGGAATATTAATTAGTTAGTATTCGTTAGTAATAGGACTGTTAATAGTAATGAGAATATTACCTGGAATATTCGCTCGGGGGAATCGTATACAAATTCTACCACCTGATAAATGGCCTAGATGAAGCTTCCACTTGGAACATAAACGTTTGAGTTTCTTCAGATTACAATTCACGCCCAGCAAAAAGGGTTTTCAGTAAAGGCATATGAAAAAACACGGTAAAACGTTTGCAATACGACTATTTTTCGCTGCGACAGTGTTATTAACCGTGAGCACTTGGCCTATCAAGGGAGCTTTTTTGAAAAAGGTATTCATTAGCGCTCTTACACGGCATTCATTAGTAGTTGTAGTATGCGTCGAGACTTACTTGTTGTTTCTGCCTTTTTTAAATAACAAATCTTTTTACTGTACTTTAAATCACTTTAGCATTGACTTCAACAAAAGAAAAGGTATTTAAAAAACTGACAATATATTGTATTGAGGCGAGAAAAATGGCCCAGCACGAACCTCTATCGAATTGCATTCATCTCGAATATATATTTTTTTTAGTTTATTTATTTATTAACCAAAATTACAAAAAAATAATTGAGATGAAATAGCATCAAAAAACCACAGAGGTTTGTGTTACATGCTATTAATGTTCAACGACGTGCATAGCAATAAGTAAGTTAGATTATAATTTGGCATCAGAATGTCTAATGTAGTAAGTACAACTAATAAAATACTAAACTATGCATACATTTTACTCATCTATTATTAATAAAGCTACGTGATTATAGTACTCAATGAGTATGATTTTAATTTTTTCTAAATATTATGTGGGTTGATTTCGTTTCGTCTGGTTTAATCTGTCAGTAGATTCTTAGTCTATGTACTTATCTAAGTACCTACATGACGAATAATTTAACGATATGCAAATCTTCATCAGATACGCTAAGAATTGCGCCTATTGTAACTTGTTTTGAAATGATATCACTCAAATGTTTTAGCTGCAAACCTTTTACACAGTATGAAATATTAATTAGGCTTTAAGTCCACCCATTGTAGAAGCATACAATAAATAAGTAAATATACTTCAAGATAAATAAATATCTCGCTTCGTTGATGAGGGTTTTGCTTCAATCCCCAGGTGACACCATCGCTCGTTGCTGCAGATTTTGCAGCCTATCGGTTTTACATAAAGTACAATTTATACAGCTTCTTCTCTAAGAGCTACCGAGAATAGCAGTCAGAAATTTTACATTCACGTATTCATACGACTTTATAAATGCATAGCCTATTATTTCAACGTAGGACACGTAATTATCTAAATTTTAATTTTCTTTTGACTAATTTAGAAAACAATTTTATTTTACATAATTAAATATAATTTAGAAATCAGGAAAGTTTCGACTTAATCATTACTGAGAACGACGACTAGATAGAGAGCCTCTTAAATTGAACTTTAAGCTCTGTGATATTTAATCGAGTTTCTAAATGCTTACCTAAACGTTATTCTTGATGTAATTTTGGTACTTTGTATGGATGAATGTATGGAATATTAACGTGTTAACTGCAAATAATTTTGCTACTTTTAACAATCGTTTATGTATGTTTACTGTTGTTTTGTTATTAATATTTGTCACACAGAAAGTATGTGCCAAACTTATTTACTTTTGCTTCACATTTTCAATGAAGCTGTATTTCGGGTCCTATTCACATTGATTTATTCTATTTTTAAAACGTCATCTTCGTTTTTAAAATAAATGATTACATGTACCTTTCAAGTCCAAATTTCTTATGTCTAGAAGTTAAATCAGGCGGATGAATGTATGGACGAATGAAAAAACTAATTTTATATCGAAGTCGTTGTATATTCTTATTACGTTAATACGGTATTTGGCCCACAGCTCCGCCCGCTTACAATTTGAACATCCAACACACAGGAACTAAATATCATAAAAAATGCGTGAAACAAAGGCACACGAACAATCCAACAAACACTTTATATATCTCTACTCACTACTTTATACATTTATAATTTTAGTTAGTAGTAAGAATATTCTAAAAACATATTATGATACAAATATATATCTCAAGGTAATGAGGATTGAAGGCTACATATCATGAGTGGCATGTTTATTAATGAACATCCACAGATAATTCCGTGACTTACATCGTTCGCCATTAAACTCTAATTGACATTAGCTGTTTGCTTTGTTGCAGGATTATAGTGTTCCATCGTCAATGTGTTAAGGTAGCGATTCCACGGGATGGGGAAAGTGGAGACGGCAGCGAGTGGCATCCGCGGATGGGGTTGTACCCCCACGGGGGAGCCTCCGCCTGCAGCGGTCTCTTCAGAAGAGCGCGCGAATACTAATTCAGGATGCTTACCCCCTGCGCTCACAAGGGGCTGGAGAAGAACAACCCTTTACGGAATCCTTGTGTTCCTTTTGCTGCTAGTATGCCTTAACATAGCATTGACGCTGTGGATCATAAGCGCGTTACGGTTGAGTATGGTACGATGAATCTGTAGATGAGAACTATCAGTAAAACCAATAATTAAATTTAACAAAACACCAGGCAAAGAGTTAAATATTAACATAACACTAAGCCTCTTGTTTCGTAAAGAGTTAGTGGAGTTGTAGGGTTTTTTTTTATTACTGTAACTTTACATAGAATATAATTTTCAATTTCAGGCTGGTATAGGTCCTATTAAAATAGTAAGAGATGGTATCCGAGTCGAAGGGCAGGCGTGGATAGTTGACAACCTTATTGCCTCGAGTATCATGTCGCAGATGGGCAGACCCGTCACACTGCACTCGTACCGGAATTTCACCGTGCTTGTTTCGGAGCCTGGTCGGATGGAATACTCCAAAATGTTGATAAGTTAGTATTACCATAAAGAAATGCCTTCATATCCAATAAATTTTGGAATACATTTGTTATATACTTACGCAAGTATATAGTTAAATTCTTCGAAATCATACATAATAAAGAATACAATCAATTATATCATTAATGACATAACGAGAACTGCCTTATTTGTAAGAAAATCTGATAAAAACGTCAGTCATATTTACTTCACAAGAAGGACCAGTTGTAATAGGGTAGCTTGTTACCTTTAAAAAACTTACAAAAAAACTTGTAAAATCTGTTTGGTCAAGGTTTCATGTCTCGCTTCACAGAGCGTGACAGCATAGAGTGCAGTGGACGGGCATTTCAAATTCATGATTCCCGAGGGAGCGACGTGTTCCATGCGTCACGCGAAGAAGTTCGGATTTTCTCCGACAGCCTCGCCGTAGACGGTTCGGGCGGCCTCGTCGTGCGAAGTGCACTTCAGAGCCCGCTGGTTCGTGCACCACCGGGACATGACCTACAGTAAGTCTCATATCTCTGTCTTAAGTTAAAGACACTTTGAGATACAAAGATTCATTATATTTATACTGTAATGTATGTTTCTTATGTTTACGATGAAAAACGAATATTCGCCAATAGCCTTGCAGTCGAAGCTAAGGCCCAGTAAGTGTACTTCAGAGCGCACTTGTGAGTGTGCAACCCGACTACGACAGAAATTCCGTAAACATTTATGTAATTTCAAAGGCCGTCTTAATTACTTTTTCCGAACGCTTTCTCCATACAAAAAGCGTAGCTTTGAACCATTTTATGTTTCGTGAAACTTTTACGATGTGTGATATGTTTTCTCAGAATGTATTTTGGTAAAAGGGATGGATTTGTTGTGGCAGTTTATTAAGTCGTTTCCATTAGATAATAGCATAAACGGTGAAATTTGCCATAAAACTATGATGATCTTTATAAAAATACTATAACCACAAGTTGTTATATTTTTGGTCTTAAAATATAACAACTAGGTACCTCATTAGAAAACTTGAGTTTATAAACCATTTTTGCCGCTGGCATAACAAACACTGCTTTTAAGTTTAAATTCATAGAATAATTGTTTAAACAGTTACGATTGCAGACGAATATTTATGCAACTGTAGAGTTCGTTCATAAATTGCAAGTTCTGTTATAAAAGCTTTCCCCGTTTATTGCTTACGTTGTAGCAAACGGTATTATATGATCGTGATTATTGTTCAATGCAGCTCGGGGCTATCTGCAACCAACTTAGAACATGATCCTATTCGAAGTCTGCCACGGATTCGTGCCTACAGTTGTAGCAGTTAACCTTGAGTGTACCCGTCACTGATGGCTAACATCCACACTTCTTGCATAATTGGTTCCGGCAAGTACAACTTTCGTGTAACCGGGTAGTTCTGAACAAACTATAAAATTTGCTACATGTAAAATTCACTATGTGTTGGAGCTTGTGTAGTTTGACCAAGAGGTACTACGTCAATGCTCATTTCTGTTATGCCAAGAAGTAATGTATGTATCTCAATTCGAGATAAATATAACTGAACGATGATAATAGAAGCGTCGGTACTCATTGTCTTCCGATTCATTAAAATAAATATAGGTATTACTTCGGGTTACGGAGGTACCATACCATACTTACGCGGTGAAAATACTAATATTACTATTCGACACATAATATTATCAGTGCTTAAAAGCATAGCAGTGTCAAATTTATACACAGTGATAATATAATGTGTCGAATAGTAATATTAGTATATACTAACACTATATATATAGTATACACTCGGACACTATACCGCGTAACTATGGTATGGTATTCGAACCATAATCTGTCGTAAGTCTAATTTATAAATTTAACAAAGGCATTCAATAAAGGCTTTAATTATAATCTAAAATATTTGTACTCCATATTATTTTGTATTTGTATAATATTTATTATCTATACTGGTAGCACACATTTTCCGTATTTTCAGGCTTGAGTCATTGACAAGGCGGCTTGACATACGGGCTCCGCAGTCCATTCACCTGGAAAGCAGAGCTGGAGGCATCGATATTACTTCACATACCAATATTAAACTTGATTCAATAGTAGGTGCTGTAAGTACTTAAATGTTATTCTTATTTTAAAACTATAGTTCTCTGTTCCAACTAAAGAGTCCTGAATAGTACTCCACCACGCTGCTCAAATGCTGATTGGTGCTGTTTGCTTTACGTGCCCCCTGAAGTTTTACTTGTTTACGCGAAGTAGTCATGAGATTATATAATTACGGTCCTTTCACCTTAGGGCTAGCGACGCATTTGTGACCACTTACCATCAGGTAGCCGGTCTGCTTGATTGTTAGGTTACAAATTTAAAAAAAAAGCACCTCTGTGCCCAAGATTGCTGAGTTATATTGATATCTTGTGATTAAAGTAATTAAAGTGAAAGTTATATCGGTCACTTATAATTTATCCAAACATATAGTTCACATAGTCCAAATATTTCATTTACATTTTTTATCTCATATAATAAAAGATAAGATAATTAAAACCACAAACAATTTCCTGCCAACTGGATTCTCATGTAAATGGTTGGTCATTCTTAGGTTACCTGGTATAGATTAATACTTAGGTTAATTAGAAAAAGCATCTGTTTGTCTTTTGCAAATGTAAATTAACTGGTTCCCATTATGTAAAATGAGAATATTCATAACATACAAAACGGTATAGTTTTACTTATCGGTATCTGTAACGGATGATATTAATTCATAATCATATGTTATTTCATGTTATTATTTATATGATTAAACATGCTTATTTTTTCAGATAAAAATTGACGCACCTAACATAATACTCAGTAACTTAAAAGACGCTCCTGTAACAGACAATCCACAGAAATATCCAAAAGGGAAGAAAGTATATCAACTTTGCGCTTGCGCATCGGGAAAACTCTTTCTTGCAGCGCCAGATGCAATTTGTGCCGTACAAGACAACGATACAGAATTGTGCCCATGACTACCTTATTGATGATACATGTAAAGTAAATCGTACTCTAACCGTTCCTCAGTGAAGTACTCTGCTAAAAATGTCCTATTTCCGTAAAAAAATATCACTGTTTGAAGACAAACAAACTGTACTGTACAAACAAAATACATTTTTGAAATTATTTAAGTGATAAAGTAATAAGTTTTAATAAATTATCGTCAAATTCGATTGATTCAGGAATTGAGATAATTTGTAAGAGCAATAATATTTCCTAATAAGAATTAAGTGCACACAGAGTAAACGTTTTATATAATTTAAGGATAAATACAGACCATCGATATATACAATATCGTTTTTTATGCATATCCAAATGTGTGCCAAATGGAACTGATTGTGAGCCTAGTATTTAAGTAATAAAGTAGATATCTTAGATCTATTCATAAATATTAATAGATAATATTTTAAAGTAAGTTTAAGGTTCAAGAGTAATTTTCACCCGCACAATTTATATTTTAGTACACAAATATAAAGAAATTTACCAACTTAATAAATATTTCATACAATAAGAATATTTTACTCCCTAATCGTTTAGCAGCAGTACTAGAAACAAACAAACTACTAGCGGACACCAATCCGTAATAACAATCAATAGCGCTCAATTAATTGATTGATTGTCAATCAATGAATTGTTATTGATTACAAGTAGAGTTTACAGAAGATGGTAATTAACGACATCCATCAAGTATATTTAACAGAATATTATTATTAATATGGTAATTAATAATACAGTGGTTGTCGGGGATCTTTCAGTTCCCATAAAATTGTTTTTTATTACGAACTACTCCCTAGTTCGTAATAAAAAATAATTTAAAAATATCAATTTGCTTGCGACTTCGTCGGTGTGAAATTATGAAATACAGGAAATTTGAAACAATGAAGATAATTTGCATTCTGAAGAAAGTTCACTAAGTCTAATGTCTGTCTACTATCTCCCATGCCACAACTAACGCTTTTCTGGGAGGTAGGGCTCCACGCTTTAAATGTACTTTACTGAATTTATGGTCAATAAATAAATATTATTATTATGTACGATACTATACGAATGATGTCTGTATGAAAATTTGTTATAAATGGGACCCTTGGGCGCTAAGGGCTATATAGTGTACTTTCTACAATCCCTGAAAAAATTCATAAAAATGCGTGTATCGATTTCGGAACCTAATCGCGATAAAAAAACGCAGACTGACAGTCAGACTAGACAAAAATCTCTAAACGGGCGATTATGTTTAGCTGCCAAAAAATAGTATATAGTTAGCTATTATTGACCTTAGTTTCAATATACCAGACAAAACCTCCTATTATATATTTTATGACAAGATTACATCATAATTGTAATGTTTAAACATAATTTAACTATCCAGTATCTTGGCTTCGCACATACGCGTAATGACCCACTGATTACGGAGGGTCGATTTGCTCTTCGAATTTTACGAAAGTAAACAGCAAACGTATGAAAGGAATGCGCCTGTGCCACCCACAGGTCTCCATGGCAGGGGTTCCGCCACACGCCACCTTTCTAGGTATACCATACCTGCAACAGCAATCATTTCCATCAAAGAAACAAATTAAACAGAAAACGCTAGACGTCTTTTTTTCTAATGACAACAGAGAAAGTAATCAATCAAGCGGTTGCGGTTCTGGACGGTGCTGGACGCAGTAGCAGCGTGGCAGTGTAATAAGGGTACCACATATTGTATACCTACCCTTGTATTTATTGTTTATGTATGTACTGAAATGAAATGAAATGAAATGAAATTGAAATGAAATGAAATTATTTATTTCGTCATAAGGTACAGGCGGCACACTCGACGAATGTCATGAAACATTATTAAA